>QODF01000064.1:5993099-6022932 GCA_024372805.1 Oostethus manadensis | reverse complement strand
TATATATATATAATTATATATATATAATATATATATCATCTATGACGCCGTGCAACAGCAACCCAAGTGGCCATCAGAAAAAAACCTTCCTACGGCTATACCTATGACTGGGGGAAGTGACGCCTCCTACCCTCTAACAAAGCCCTCCACGTCCCTTCTCCCTGCACCCTCTACCCCCTTTCTCTCTCCCCCTCTTACTCACACACAGACCAACACACACTTCTCATTTCCAGCATCGTCTGGCTCTCCCCGTCCCACCCTTAAGGCCAGATGCACGGTGGGGTAGGGCAGAGTGGCGAGCATTAAGGTAACATGTTTATGGCGGCTGTGAGCAGCAGGGGACACTAGCAGGAGTGGTGGCACAGGCGATTCATTATGATGTGGCCTCTCAAAAGGAAATGAAACATAGTAGTCCAGCTCCATGTGTACGCTGTCTGGCAAGTTACTGAATATACAGGAGGCATGTCAAATGATCTGTCAAAAAATATTAGTTTTAGTATAGGCACTTACTTGGCCATTTACCACACAACCTCATGTCTTTAGCAATTTTCATACACATGCTCCTGGCTCCCCCTACAGTAGTGCAAAGTAATATTTTTTTTTTTTTTTACAAAAACATCAAATGTGTAGCTATTGAGAGCGGACATAGAATGTAAAGAAATCTTGCAAATGAATGAACATGCAAATATTATATCGCTATCTCTGAACAGCAACGCTAGCACAGATGCTTGCACTAACACAAAATAATATAAAGTGTCCAGGCTGGTCCACCAATTATTATAGACCACTATAGAAGATGTTCCTGGGTTACTGTGGCAACAATTGAGCTGCTAATCTCCCTAGTCCAACCTGCTTGAACCTAAACTTTTGAAACTGTTATTTTAAGGAAACATTATAACATAGTGTTATTTTAAATGTGCACCCAATATTGGCTTTTGTTACAGGCAAGCCATTATTATTCATGTCAGCCATTAGCCTTTAACAGCACAGTTGTCCCTCGACACTTCGCTTCAGTTTTCGTCTATATGTGAATATGGTCTGTTATTAGTAAAAGAATATGCAAATGTAAGCAAATGTTACCTTTTGTTTTTGCTAAATCATCTTTTCAAGCATAAAAATGTCTAAATAAACTAAAATACAAACATAAAGAATTCAGAAAACACATTTGTTGTTTTTTTCGTTGCAGGTTTGAATGATCTCAGAACAGGCACAATAATCCCTCATAATAATCCCTACGGTTGTGGCCGTTACCCATACAAAGATGATATTCAACTCAAATCAAACCCTCAACGTCACTTCCTCTCCGGTCGCCTCGCTATAGTGAACACATTTACAGCAACACACAAAAACACGAGTCACGTTATTTATGTCTTATTTACTCTTATGTCTACTATATTTGGTAATACAATATAATGTAATGTTGACTCCCATGGTGTTATTTCATTAAAAAAAACTGTATTTAGAAAGTCATACACAGGTTTTATATAAATAAGGAATCCTTACTTTACAGACATCCACTTATCACGGCTGGGTCTGGAACTGTTACCCACGATAAACGAGGGATTACTGTACATACACAAGTGTTGTAATTCTAATTTGCCTCTAAGTTGCCGCATACAGTATATTTTTTCTATTCAGGTGATAATATTAATTCTGATTGTAAAACGCAGACTTAGGGATTCATATTTTTTCCTTTTTTGGGGGATTTTTCTTTTTTTTTTTATTTTTTTAAATCAACCAATTAAAATAGTTAATATGCTGTTTCCTGTCCTGCAATGAACTATCGCATGTTATCGATATGTGGTATGTTATGGCAGACATGGTAGTTCTCTCTGGTCTCAAAGTGCACAGGAACAAGAGCAGCGGTGTTGGGGGATGGGGAAATGTAATTAGGCCCACCAGGTGCACAGATCAGGGAACTAGTTAGTGCTTTTCAAATTTATTACTTCCGCATGTTTTTTTTTGGTGAGGGAGTGCACAATCTTCTAAATGAGGCTGCAGTGATGACTGGCAACAAGCAGACTGATTGTTACCATGGTATGGGCACTGCAGGCCATCAGCACGCACGCACGCACGCGCGCGCACACACAGAGACAAACAGGCTTTATTAACACACTGGCAATGTGCTTCTGGTCAATTTAGGACCAGTCACTTACCAACAAAGCAAATATTTCCAGAGATGGCCAAACTGAGATACCAACTCTTGACTGTGTGGCCAATGTGCTAACCAAAAGGCCACCATGTGGACTAAAGCATTAACTGCAATGTGATTGTTAATTAACTGTAACACATCAATTGCAATTAACTAATTTGATTCTATTACTGGGTTTTTTTTTAAATAGTGTTAATCCAATTTTTAAGCTTCTTACTGTTTCTGAATGTGAGCTGCCTTTTCATAAAACCTGTTTTTATGCGTTTAGTTTGTTGGTTAACAAAATTGTTGGTTAAGGTCAGCCACACGCTGAAGTGGACAGTCATTGTGTTTGGGTTTGTTAGCATAAGCATAAGTTATCATAAGCCTATCATAATTGGCTCCCATTGTAGTTGGGAGGGCAAGGTGAGGAGCGCCGAGTAGCGGATTAATACTCCAAAAACAGCATTGATGTGGTGATATGTTTTCTTTGTAAAAACGATTTGATTTACCACCAAACCAGCTCAAGTTTAGCCTACCACATCAACTCAAAGCACCCATTAACGAGTGCAGTAACAACTAACTCTGACAGCGAAGACATTCACATTTTTGCGAGAAATAGCAAAGCTCTTTGCAAAAGTAAACTCAAAAAGAGCGCCCCGCGTATGAGCAAGTTTAAATGTTTTTGCCAAATGTTCAGAAATAAACTAGAGCATCCAAAGACCAATCCTACCTCCACCCATCCATTTTCCATGCTGCTTATCCTCACTAGTGTCGCGGGGTATGCTGGAGCCTATCCCAGCTGACTGTGGGCGAGAGGCGGGGTACACCCTGGACTGGTCGGCAGCCAATCGCAGACCACTCATACAAGCAACCGTAAAATAAACAGAAGATTTTGGTGGAGGATTTACCCAACTGTGTGATAACAGGAGACCACTGGACCTCAGCTGGTTCATCGTTCAATACTAAGTCTTCTTACTGTATTTTAGTGCTTAATATAGACCCGAGGTTTCATTTTTGTTAACTATTTAGAAACTATTTGGAAATTGAAAAAGGAACACAGCAATATTCCCCTCTGGTGGTTGCAGGCAAGTGCTCAAGTCTAAAAAATGATAAATGACTTTAAAAACCCACTTATATACTGTATATGAATCTGCCTCAATATTGTAATGAATTTAAATACATTTTCTCAACAATTATTACATGAGATTAAAAAAGAGATCATAAGGCAATTATTGCACCATTTCTCTGGGCAGCATTAGCTAAAATTACTCCTTTTTTGTCATGATATGGTTATTTCTTGTCATAATATCAAGATTATCTTTTACTTTTTTCTGCCAATGTTACAGTTTTAATTCCATTTTTTTACATAATTTGTTTGCCCCTTTTTAGTGTGGCCCTATTACTCCTTGGATCCCCACCACTACTTAAAGTACTTTATATGGACAAAAGTATCAGGACACCTGACCATTACATCAACAGGAATAGGAAATGTCTTTTCCCATTCATTCATAAGATCTCTGATGTTAGAGATCAATGATGTTGGATCTCAGAAAGTGGCTCTAATTTATCTCAAAGGCATCGTGGGGTGGAAGATACTCTTCCACCAGACATTTGTGGGCCTGCTTTGTGGACTGAAAATTGTATTGTTGGGTGTATAAAAAATGGACGCATAAAATTTTCCAAAACCTCCTGGTCAGATAAAGGAAGTAAATGCTCTTTTCATGGTCACGTATCGTGTCGTACAACTCACACTGAACATGGAGCTACAGCAAAATATGATATAGCGGCAACCTCAGCAGTGTAGCGCCACCTATTGTTTGTCAGCCTCACCAACCGTCCTGTTGCTGCGTAGCTTGGGAGGAAGAATGTTATTCCTTGTTTTCCGGGCACCTAATTACAAAGGAAAATGTGCTTCATGCAGCAGGCCACCAGATGAGGAGGAAGAGCGGCCAAATCAGGCACTCTGTCTGTAATTACGCTTCACAGGCACTTGGCACAGTGCGCGAGATCTCGCACTTCTTCGAGCGGGCACAGGCGAGCACACAAAGGAGTGGACTAGGGGTGGGGGGGTTGCAAAGTTTTTCCACTCTGAGCAAACTAATTGCCTCATTATTCCCCAATAAGTCATTTTGAGGCGTTTTTCTTACCTCTGCGACTAACACCTCAGACACACGCACAGCACACAATGAGAGGGAAAAAGGATATTAAAGCCATTCAAGCAACAAACAAGAACAACACAGGCAGCTGGGGCCTTGTCAGCTTCAATAATGAGACTGAAATATTAGATGGAGGCAACAGATGTAGGAACTAGCTGTTAAACTGTGAGCAAGGGAATTTACTCTGCGCATTACATGGAGCTAAAAGACACCGCACTTGCATTTCTGCACTAAAAGCTGTGAATGTTTTTAGTTGTACTAAATTCAGGCATCTAGAGACATAGAAAAGTGGGTGGTAGATCTACACGGCTATATTATATTTTAAGTGAAGAAACATGTGAACAAACATATAATCAAGGCAGCTCACTTAGTTTCCACTGAAGTGTATTAGACCAACACTAAGTGCCTTACCAGGACAAGACGTGTAGCTGACATGTTACAACTGTTTTAATGTGCGACACCATTTATGACTATATTACACTCTGTAATATTGCATTCAAATGAAATACAAATAAGAGTAATAGTGAAAGGTCCACAGAAAATATGGCCCCGGAACTGCTGAATAGCCTTGCTGTACACCAATGTTGTCCAAACAGTTTCCACCAAGCGCAGCATACTGAAAAATGGATGAGGAGGCCAGATTTTTATTTTAATAACAGGCAAAACCCAACTAATGTAGCTATGCCAAGAAGTTACAGTGAATCCACAATTTCCAGCCCAACATATTTGCAGAATTCTTCTACAAAAATGTTTTTATTTTTGTCCACCCATCTCACTCAACAATAATGTCCTTATGTGATAATTTCATTATGTGACAATCCAGCATACAGTGCAGCACACATGTACGGCATAATGACAGTCAACTCATGACACAAATGACAGTTACAAGCTGGGCTTTCAAATACGTGTTGCTGTGATGCGACCACAAATTCATAAATGATGGTAAGTCCTTATGGATTTACCACATGCAAGCAGTGTGGATTATGTCAATGCGGAATGGCCTACAGAGCAGCGTACGACCACTGGCCACTTTAGAGGGAGTGGGGGCGCCTCCACATGAGGCAGAAGTATGGTTGTCAGTACCCTACGACCAGGCTAAAGGGAAGACTGTGACTTTGACTAGACCCTCATATTTCATTATCATTCATTAGTGGCAAGTTTGTATACATTGTACAATTTAAAATACATGTAATAAGTCGTCGTAATGTGTCCGGGAAGCATCTTAACCAGATGCCCGAGCCACCTCATCTGGCTCCTCTCAATGTGAAGGAGCAGCAGTTCTACTCTGAGTCTCTCCCGGAGGACTGTGCTTCTCACCCTATCTCTAAGGGAGAGCACAGCAACCCTGCAGCGAAAACTCATTTTGGCCGCTTGTCCTTTCGGTCACTATCCGAAGCTCTCAATTTACCTGTCCATCTACGTTCCTACCCTCACCTATGGTCATGGTGAGAGGAATATTATGTGGCTTGAGATCAGTATTTTATGGGTGCATCCATTATTCACTGTTTTTTGCTGTTTGTTTTGGTTGGTCTCGGACCGTAACCCACATGAATGTGTAATCGATGACATATTTTTATTAGTGTTATTAGTAGTACTATACTTACAAGTAACATTTCAACTTTTTCTTCTTACCTTATGCCTTTTGTTTCAATGTTTGCCATTTTCTTGTCAAAATGTATTCTGAAAAACGCCCTGCGGGCCAGCAGGCAACAAGCTGCAGGCCTGGGCCATATGTGGTAAATAAACAAACATTAAAAGTGACCATAACCTTACAAAAGGCGGCCATATACTGTGACCATTAGTTAAGCAGAGAGAAAATCAACTTCTGCTTCACTGTTTCAAACTTTTAATCTGAATGGAACCCCAAACAGTTGAACTCAGCTTGATGTTCTGCATGACAACTACAAACACTTCCGGTAGTTCGGCTAGAGGGCCTCGCGCTGCAATAATGTTGCACGAGCCAGCAGAAGCAACGTCACCAAGGCATCTTCCTGTTGAGAGTGGGGATGCCGACGCCTTTTGACGACATATTTCTAGCCGGAGAAACGCTGTGAACGTCGCGGGTGATGGGCAGGAAGTACAGTAATAGCACACGAACACTGACACCACACCTAGCAACGGGGTTGTCAAGGCGCAGCAAGCCACCGGCTAGCTCGCTAGCCTAGCCGCTAATGCTAGCAGGCTGCGAAGCTCGGCCATGGCTCCCTGTCGGCTCTTACCGATGTGGTTATCCTCGATGTGCACGATGAGCTCGGCCAGGGAGTCGAAATGAAGTCCGCAGCTGCCGAACCTGCAAGCGTTGGAGAAGAAAGAAGCAGCGGCGATGCCTGTCATGGTCGCTGCTGCATCGGAAATGCGGGCGCAAAGCACAGCGGCGGGCCGACTGCAGAAGAAGCACAGCGGTGGGAACAGCTGGAACGGCAAGCCGGGGGCGGTGTGCGGTCCAAGCCGCGTCAAATTCGAAGGAGACAGGTACCGACGCCGGAAGTACGGTGGTTAGCCTTCACAACAAAAGCATTATCCGGAAACAAGTGAAGTAACCCAAACGATAGTTTTGCGTCGATATGTGGCTTCGTGGAGAAGTGATTATGAAAGCATAATGAAATCATCATCCATGCAGCAAAGAAGGTCAGTTATGATAATCCACAATGATGGTGATAGAGAACCCAAACCCCCATTTTTCCTGAAATTCACAGTTGTGGTACATTTCAAACTGCCATAATCACGCACAAAGCAAACAATAACCTTCTCCCTGATAATAAACACCATTTTTTGAGTACAGCCTCATTGGAAACACAGTTCTAACACTCAAGCCTATGTGTTTTTTTCAAGGTACAAGGAGGAAGCCGAGTGCCCAGAACAAGGGTGTCTGATATCATTTATTCCTACATTCATTCACTTATTATGATTTATTATATTATATATTCTGTATTAATTGTATAACGTTTCCCTCAGTATATATACTTCTTCTTATTCATTTCAGGAATGTGGAATTTTGCAAGTAATCCTCCCTATTGAAATTTATTAGACATGTTCGAAATCAATTCAACCATTACTATTATTATACATTATTATACATTATTGCTATATCTCCAACCTATAAAAGGCAAGTGTACAAATGATAAAAAAAGACCTGAATATGAGGCAGCGTAAAACAACATGACTGCCACAGTGGGGCAGTGTTGTGCAAGTAAAGTATTGCTCAATACTAGACTGTGAACGTGACTTAGTTGTAATTTATATTTTGACACTGAAGTTTGTTTTGTTTTCTGGAAGTTATCAAAAGGCCGGTGGAATGCATTTTAGGGTTGAGGACCACTTGAGGAAAGCTGCTTTGTGTACTAAATCCAACAAGCCATCGTTTGAGAAGGATGAAAGCCTTGGGTTGCACTGTTGGCATCATTTATTTATGGCTGTTACTGTTGAGTAGTGCTGCAACCAATCATTGGTTTTCAATTAGCTCATAAATGTTGGTGAGGTAATAGATGCATTTGTTATTTCCAGTAAACAGGATTTACTTCAATAGTTTATTTAAACTTGACTACACACAGGACAAGCCACATTTCATAGTTGTTTCATGTGATATTTTTTTCTGTTATTTTATTTATTGGGCTTTAATTTGTGGTGGTTATCTCACAGTAATATATTGACACAATGGCCACAATATCAACAGACTATTACTAATGTCTCTTTGCGACTGATGGAAACTCGTGGCTCATAGAAGTCATTAAAAGTTAGAATGTCGTGGAAAAAACGTGTATTCTATAAGAGCTTTACACAGGCATAACATGCTTGTATGTGTCCATTAAAAAATCCATAAAAACACGTTCTAATTGTCACAAAAGTAGTACAAGTATATGTAATTATAGCAGTATTAGAGTGTTAGAGCCACACTGAAAAGAATGACATTCTTTTAAAAAAACAAAGTAGTATTACAATATGAGCATACGGTTACATTTTAATTATCATTATTTTAAATTGTTTTTATTCTTTTTAGTTATTATTATTATTTTAATTTCACAACAATTAAGTCAAGATATGGGTTGAAAAGTGGTATTTATTTTACAACAGCGTTGAAATATTACAACAACAAATGACAGTCGTAATATTATTATAAATTTACATGTGCGTGAAGAGGAAGACTGTTTAGGATGTGAATGGTTCACTTCAGCACAGCTGTACCTCGGTATTTGTTCATTCCAAAATGTCCAACGAAAGCAAATTTTCTAACAGGAAATATTGTAAATCCCAGGAAGCCAATTCCAGACACCTAAAATATTAATAAACAATAATTTCATAGAGAATAATTATAGTTTTTATTTAGAAAATAATGCAGAATAATTATAAATGACAAATGCATGGAACCTATTGCATGCTGACTTCCCGTACATCTTGGTGAGATCGAATTCAATAGTACTGTTCTCCTTCTTAATTAATGTAGTGGCACTTGGCGCTTTCTTTGGTCCCATGGTGGGTTATGTAGCAGTTACAGTCAATACAAAAAATGCACATACAGCAAATCAGCAATGTGTAGGCTGCTTTATTTGGGCACTAGATTTTGTTTTTGAATGTTGTTACATGCAATATTTATATGAAAACTGAGGCAAAATGTTTGCGATAACCCAATCATACGACAACTGGGGCATACGAAAAGCGAGGTTTGTCGTGACTACTGAGCTTTTAAACAGGAAAAACTCTCTCTCATGGCTGCTGTCAATCAAAACCAAGAACCGCCTTTAGTGCACTTTTAATGTAGTTTTAAGTTTACACGTTTAAGTTTGACAATGCATATTTTTAATAATTTTAATAAGAAATTATTTTTTCTCGTGGTTTCACGTTTCCTTTAATTTCAGTATGGCCCTGTTACTGCTCCAGATCACAACCAGCACTCTTGTTCAGATGTCAACAGAGGCATGGATTTGTGATGGCACTTTGAACATCATCCTCCATTGTTAATAAATCCATAGAACCATCAGACAGGCAGCCAAAACCAACTGCCGCCTAATGTAAACGTTACAGGCGTAAATGTTTGAGAACATCAATGTCATTGGGGTTATCTACTGGGAGCCTCCCAGCGTATACGTTTTGTTGAATTAGGCTCAGCAGTCTTGCTTATGTAGTCTCAGTTGTTAATCTGCATGGAGGCTTTAGTCTGGAGACACAAAGCTGACACAAAAAACAGTAACGCTGAATTATGGCACATACAGCATGTATAAAAAAATGAATTAATAATAAAAGAGAGGGAATGTAAAAGGAATGGATTATTTGAACATTCATATGTTTCACTTTGGTATACATTACATATCACAATTCCACATGTCTAAAAGGAGTAGGAAGAAGCAGAGCTTATTCAGTCCTACCCCCTCTTAGTTTGACATCAATTGCTAATACATTTCACAATTGCTGATAAATTTCTTCACTTCCTAGTCAACATGTTTCCTTTGTACTTTCCATCCCTGCAGACAAAGCGTGCACTGCTCAGGTGCTACTACAACCGAATCATCTCCAACAGCTACATTTGATGTTTAATGCCTTTATAGATCCCTGCACCATTTGCACACCTTGCAACACTTTCAATGCCTTCCAAGGTGAACGTGCTCGTAAGTGTTGCACAAAGGCATAATAATAAAAGGTTTAGTATAATATAGATCAAATTGGCTTTAGTGTGGGTCACTGACCCATCCTGTATTGGCGCTTTCCAGCCTTAATAGTCTGCTTCTCTAAGAACATAATGTTTGGACTGGTTGGGTAAAATATTGGCAATAAAGAGACAAAAGGATGTCATAAACGTTGATTAAAGCTCTGGTTAAAAGACACAGGCGAAGGAGCTTTTGAGTTATGAGGGCTTTTCAGACTGCGTTATTGTTTCAATGACAGTGCTCTTAGTGGAGTGGTCACAGGCAAGTGGTAAACATCTCTCAATGTGTGTGAAGAGTCATTAATCCCAGGAGCCGGGCTGTGGCTTCACTAGCAGTGTCTGTGGCTCCCAGAAATCACAGCCAGTTGGCACCAGCAGGTCAAAAAGAGGGACAAAATAAATGGCTGGTACTCAGTAGCCCTTTAAATCTCTTCTTATGTCCTGTACAAGGCACACCTTACAACAGTGTGGAGCAACTGCAGTTTGTGATTAGATGGAAAAAGTCTGTAGTGCAATCAAACTGTATACCACAACAGTATGTTATTATATGATCTTAAGAATTTGCATCCATTAACAAACGCAGTTTGGAGGTTTGGTGCCATAACACAGGCACGTGGACTGCTATCTCTTTAGCAACCATACCAACTTCCTGTTTTGTTTTGTGCCGGTTCTTGAACGTGCAACCTTCCTGTCGTCAAGCAAAGGCCTCAATGGCTAAGCTACGTCCCCTCAAAATGTTTTTATGAGTCCATTTAAGTGTCCTAAAACTAGCTTAAACTACTGTACCCAATAGGGACATTGATTGAACTCCCAAGGTTACTCTTAGTACCTCCGCCAATATGTTAGTCATCTCAAGTGTACAAAAGCAAAAGCAATACATTTTTAGGGTTCCTTTATCAATATCAAGTCATTGTACTTCTAAAGCAGGGGTGATCACTTTTTTTCCACCTAGGGCCACTTTCATAAAAATAAAAGGATGTTGGGGGCCACTTTGACACATTTTGTACATTTAAGAGGCCAAAACCGTGTTTCTGATGCTTGCTCCTTTCCTTTCTTCCTTTCCATAAGCCGTAGTATCTGTGCAATCTTGAGTTTATTTATCTTTATTAGTCTCTAGATTTTTCCTGTCGCTTTGTTTGCCCATTCTTGTAGGATTTATTTTTACTGTCATATATGCACGTAGTTTTGTCTATCTTGAAATAAACATCTCATTACACTCAGATCTTTCTTGGGTTCCAAAACCTAGCTGGGCAGTCCCAGATATAATGCTACCAGCCTGACTCTAGATATCCTTTGAACATGGGGGTCCAAACGTTTCCAGCAAGCGTCGCATATAGAAAAGTGCAAGATTGTGTGGGTTACTTTGATATATTTTGTACATTAAAGATGCTAAAATCTTGTTTCTCTAGCTTCTCCCTGGACTGTCTTGTTTCTCCAGCTTTAAGCCACTGTATCTCCTTTATACACTCTTCAGTTCATTTAGCATTATTAGTTTCTAGATTTCTGCCTGTCTGCTTTGTTTTCATTTTGTTTTCAGCATTGTTTATATTGTCCTGGTACAAAGTTGTACTGTGGTGTCTGGCAAAAATATTTGGCCGTATAAATTAGGCTGATGTGATTGTATTCGATACAAGCTTGGATGACAACATTGGCATCTTTGGCCATGACTGTAGTTCTACAAGCCTGACTCTAGATAGCCCTCAACCAGGAGTGTCCAAAGTTTTCCATCGAGGTGCAGGGGGGCCAGTTTCATACATTTAAAACTGATTTTCTGCCAATGTTGCAGAAAAAGCAAAATACATGGCCAACATCAACCTTCACCAAAATCCTTCAATGTACTCTAACTGCTCTTGCCAGATCTGCCAAGGTGTCACTTGACTTAATTCCTGATAGTGGTTTGAACTTTGGAGTACTGTAAACTTTGCTTCAAATTTGGCGTGGATCCTGTTTGGAGCTTGCATGTTCTCCCTGTCCCGGTATGAGTTTTTGTTGGTTGCTAGGGATGCTCCGAAAAATACCTGGCGGACGTAGCTCATTAAAAGTCTTAATTACAGCATTCGACAGCATTCAACACTTGACGGACTATGGTGAGGTTTGGAGGTTCACGGTGTGATCATCAGTCAAACGGCAGTTAATGCAGTCATGCGGCTAGTTTGCATGACAGTCAGAGGCTAAGCTAATAACCTGAAAAATATTTGAATTCATTGCATGAGATTAGCAGCCTTTCTCAGCAGTGGAAAACACCGATTTTGCGAAAGACGCCTTAATAAAGGCGTCCCATCCTCTAGTTAATAAGTCTAATGTGTTTTTGTCAAAATGAAGGTGATTTTATGGTTCCTTTTTTCATATCATACTGTCAGTAGCAGATGTGCAGCCAGGAAGGCTTTTTGCTTCCCTTGACAGTCTTGACAGGGATCTTGGAATTATACTGACTTTCCCCTTTCTACAGCACCACTGGCCAATAGCACTCATCATAGATACATTGAAAAATGTATATTCATACCATGTGTTTGGTATCGGACGGTTTCAGTCGTGGATGATTGGTATCGGAATCGTCAGCATAAAACTTTTATTGGATCATCCTTAGCCTGTTTTTTCCCACAGTCCAAAGTGTTCTGTGATTGACAAGTGACCGGTCCAGGGTGTACCTCGTATCTTGCTCAAAGTCAGCTGGGCTAATATCCACGTCACAAGAGTTTGGAAGGAAAGCGGGAGGCCACTTTGATACATTTGATATATTACAATACAAAGTAGGTATGCTAAGATGTACAGTATGAGCAAAACGTTGACATCATTACTTTGTGGTATAGGTGACAAAGCAAGTTAGTATAATATCTAATAATATATCTCATTAATAAATATAGTATTATTTTAGAATTTTATCTTTAGAATTTGCCGAGGGCCAATTAAAAACAAGACATGGCTTGAGAACTGTTCCGGAGCCAGACTTTGGACACCCCCAATCTTAGCGGAACAGCAGTGACCCTCATAAAACTAAGCGGCGTTAAGACTAGACTATTGTGTGTGTGTGTGTAATATGCACCATTAAAAGACAGATTACATAGTTTGGCCATATTGATGAACTTTTCATCCATCCCCTTTCTTCCACTTACCAGATTGTGCTTGTAGTTCTTGTAGACATTCAGGGTGAATTTAGTCCAATTCCAGTGCCACTATTTGCATTGTACCTAATTGACTGGTACAGGAGCGCTAGTTTTGGACCACACCCACTCCGTCCCAGGGCCGTCCTCTCTGGGTGTGTGCAACTTGCAATCCCCGCCCATCTCACCGCCTCCTAGCGGACCGCAATGATTTAGAACTTCAGGAATCCCACGTGACGTCACCCGGGGGTGACGTGATGCTTCTCTAAATAGAACGTATTGTAATCTTTCCTCAGTCCAACGTGGTTTCTTCTGAGAGACTGCTTCACATTTTCTACACTTGTTTGGTGAGTTGAAAAGCCTCGCAGGGGGAGAGTGCATGCAACTCTGCAGCCGGACGCCATCCTCGCTACTTTTTATGCAACAGCTTGTTTTCTTCTGCTTTCTTATTCTCACTGACGCACGTTACTTATGATTTAAAAATGTCACTTGCTGCAGGGACGCGGCACTTCGGTGTCCCGTCTGTTAACTCTTAAGTTTGTTAAGTGTGCAGGAATCGATCACACCCTCGATTGAATGCCGGAGCACAGATAAATGCACAATATGTTTATTGTAACGGATCCCTCGCTGGCATTTGTACGGATAGTTTGCTGTTCGCGCCGTAGTTGCCGCTGTCATGCCCGTCCCATTTCGGGATAGGCAGAGCCGGTGTAGGTCCACAGGACGGTCTGCGCGCGAGAGGCTGCACCTCCTATCCTATCCTAGATTACTCACAGCATTTGGGAGAAACGCAGTCATGCTTGTTTTTGCAATAAATACACACCCTCTTTATCTTTTGATTAGAATTGTGAACATCATTACGTCATTCTGCAGCTTGGTCGATATTTGAGGTTGTTGGTGGTTACTTTGAGGCAGGTTGTGCTGACGAGGGTGTAGGAAAATAAAACACACATCAACACTCCAATCATTTGATTACTCCCCATTCTCATTATGTTTATGTGACACGCTATCAATAAGCACTCGTGTCCACTGCATGCTGCTGTAATAAATGATTGCGTATAGATGGATATGTGTGCCCCCTTTTAATTATTTATAGTAATCAAACGCCTCGTATAAATGCTTTAAGCTTGATGACACCATTATTTATTCAGCACTTAGTAGACTTCTTACATTTGAAGGAACAGTGTATTGATGACATTGCTTCAGGATGCCCTGGGATGCATACCGCTATAAAAATCACATTTATTATTAGAGTTACAGTTTAAGAGAAAACTGCTGCTGACTCATTTATTTAATCGTCATTAACTATAGGACATAGCATAACATATCTAAAACGTGTCCAGCTTGTCTGATCTCCAGACAGGCAGTAGGCAGTATTTGTATGCAGTTGGGAAGTTTGGTGCTGTGTTTATCAAAACTGCGACTGTTTCATTCAAACAGCTGTAAGCTTCCTGCAATTGTTTCTCAAGCACCAGTGTTGTGGTGTTATTTCCAAAATGCACAGTATACACTATCATTTTAAAGTATTTTTTAAATACTACAATATTACTGTGCCTAAAGCATTACTTTTGAGTTACTTTCATCAAAACAATCGCAGAAGCTTGAGCTGTCATCACAAAGTACAGTGGATCACCGCACGATTTTTGGTCCAAAAACATTTTTTACTCCAAAAATACTGTTAGAATGTACAGTATAACACTGTTCATATTTTGCATATAAATATCATTATACTTAGCTGATAATGTATTTTTTTTATTCAAACGGTGAGATTTTGCTGTGTTAGGCAGTCCTTCAATGCACCCTTGTTGCTGTGAGATGTAAAACTTATATACAACTACCAAGTACCTATACATTTTATAATTGAAAATACGTTTAAGAGTGAGGCATGTTAGGGAGAGATGGGGGAGCATCTGGGACTGATTGTAATCTGAGGATTACAAAGTCACTTTTTTTGCAAATCTGTAGCCAGAGGAGAATGTTAACATCAAGATAGCAAGGGGCTTTGCAGAAGGTTGGGGAGCAAGCATTGTGTCAAAAATAGAATTTTTTAAGAGTGCCTCAATTGCTTGGGAATAATAGTGGTCCCAGAAAGTAACGCCCGTGAAAAACAGTGATCTGCACTAAAATATTTCCTGGTATTTTTTAATACATTTATGGCTTTTAACAAGACAGCAACGCTAAAACACAATTTTCAAATATATCTGTATATGCCTGCTCTACTTTAAGCTTTTGTCCAACAAAGATGTTTATAGCATTCCAACAGATTAAAATTAAAGCAATAAGTAAATCATAAAACATGTCACATTTAGTCCTCCCTCTATGCATTGCCACAGCCTACTTACATGTATGGACGTATGGGTTTTAGACGAATATTTATTATTTCTATTTAACATTTGCCTGTAAAGAAAAAAATGCCCAGATGTAAGATGACCTAAATGTAAGACCTTTTTTGGGGGGAAAAATTCCAGGACAAAATACATCTCCACAAAATAAATATCAGTGAAGTGACCTTTAGATTGCAATACACACTAGCCAAATGTGTCAAACTTTGCAGTGGATCCATCCGCTCCCATCGGGCCGATATCTGCAAAAACAAAAAAAGAATATTGGATTATATTGGCCTGCAGTGAAAATCTCAGATTTTGGCACTCCAGTACATGTAGTCAATCCAGCACATCTATCCAGCAGCATGTGTTGTAGCATGGAGTACTAGTGATGTTGACCGTGTATATTTTTCAATAAAGTTCAAGAAAGATTATGCAGCTGAGAGACTTGTCATGCACAAGTTTCCCGGATCATTAAGAAGTCATTAGGAATAAGAGAAAAGATAACCAGCCCCTGCTAGTGGTGAGTGTTGTTGGGTTTAAATGCTTGCACCTCGCTATATTATGCCTAGCCACCACTACATTGTGGATAAAACTATACCCTACATGGTTAAAGAATTAAATGGATCAGTTTTTCTCATACCTGTTTCTGATCATTTTTCTCAGTTTAAGTAAAATCATTTGACCAAGCCTTACTAAACAAGGCTGTAGGTATGCTTCGTGCTAATATTTGTATGGGCCGATGTTCAAGGATGCTATACCGGTGCTATACTATAATCGGTAGTGAGAAAGTTGTATCGACACCCTTAGTGTTGATGACAACAAAAATTATCCTGTTCACAAGCAGATCCTCAGTAGGCCAAGCCACTACTGCACTAAAAGCACACTGTCTAAACAGGTACTTGAACCCTGGACCCTCAGATTTAAAGCTTGATGCGCTACTGACTGAGCTATCCAGGGTCTTGTGGTGTTGTCTTCTAGTTCCTCTCAGGAGCCAAGCCACGCCCAAAGTTTTCAAAGTATGGCGCCTCACTTCATAGAATATAATACAGTTGAGGTTTTCCCTACACCTTGACAGCTGATTTTCTGGTGCGTTTTTCTGCTCACTACTCGCTTTGTTATTCTTTGGGAGCAATACGAAAGGACAACATATTTCTGAACAATTTGACAGGTGATTAATGACTCTCCTTCGAAGATTACCATTATCTGAAAATTTGGATTATAAGTCCCCCTCTGTTGCTTGCTAAATTGCTAACAGCCTTTGAGACACTTTTTCCCTTCCAGCCAGTCTCTGTTTCTGGCTTTAAGTCAGTAGTGTGTGTGGCTGACTCCCCTGGGGAGAAATTGCATTGGCGCTACCCACTGGCTTGCACGTATAAATCACCAGAATATAAGACCACCCATATCTGACTTTTGAGAAAACAGATGTTCTTGTATTAATTATTTTATTTCTTTTTGGTATTTATAATAATATCAATTCAGTTGTCACCATATTTAAATGCCAAAATTTAATCTAATGTTTGTAAAGTTACATACTGAAAACCACACTTGTAACTTTAATGCAGAACTAATTTTTTGCACATTTCTCACATCAAGTAATCAACCTGATGATTGTCCACTTGCATGTGAAATGTGACCTTGAGTAGATACGTTTATTTCTTGATGGTTGTTGCACGTGTCTAATGTAAAACCATCCTCTCCTAATTATGGCTTAAATGTAGGGCAAGGTGATATGTCATCATTGCACAGTTAAGTCAACAGTTTTGCCCATTCAGGTGTAGGTGCTTTGGGTTTACATGTAGGGAAAGACAACATCAAAACTCAGAAGCCATGTATTGAGGTGTCGACTTTGTCAATGTCTTTGTCTCAGTCCAAGCGCTGAGGTTCTGGGCAGACATTGTCTAAGAGGACCACATTTCCTGCCTCAGGGATTTCTGTGATCCTACCTTGAACCTGTGCTGTCAAAGGCCCAAGCTCTGGGGAACTGGGGGTTTGAATTGCTGTGCATGTTTTCGCTTGCTTTAACCCTGTACTCATTCCCTTGATGTGCTGTTGAAATTCAAATATGTGCCCAACCTGGAGAATTCATTCCTTTACATCTTCATGAAATTGAACTCGGGACCCTTAATCCTTCTCCTGTGCAGACATCAGGTTATAGTTAATGTAAAATGTAACCAAATTTCCTTTGCTAAATTCAAACATCTATATCAAATTAGACCCGAGTTCCCTTTCTGAGCAAAGGATGTTTAGCGCTGATTATGTGGAGTGTGAAAGCCATTGGGTAATTTACAGAAAATAATGATTACAGCCTCATATGGTTTGAATTTACTGACAAATGTGCAAAGAAGTTATTTGAAATAGAGAAAGACAAATGTGTCCTCCCTGAATCATTATAGTCAAGATACCCCTTTATTTTAGTTTTACTTTTTAGAACGGTTACTGTGATAAATTAGAACATGTTCAAGACGTTTACACAAACCAGAAACAAGTTAGAATGGAAAGGAGCATGAAACATGAATATTTATCTCAGTTTGTTTGTTGTGTCAAAGCGTACCAGCTGAGTTTTCAGGGGGCCCACGGTGACCTGGTGACAGAAAGAGAGACCAGGGGCTCGTTGGTACAGTGACAGAGAAACCCTGTCCAGACCCTGTTCTGCAGGCTTGGTCATGAAGCACAGCTTGTTGGGAAAACAGCACTTCTTAGCATAACACAATATTTGACTGTTTTGACTGTGCTTGGGGAAATAGTCTGTAGCCATTAAAAAAATACGTATTTAAGTAGCGTACACGTGACATCTGGTGTTTGTGCAATTATGCTGGAAGGTGTAATAATCATAAATGTGTTGTGTGGAATATATGTTGGCAGTATAAACATATTTATCAGTGTCGTATAATAGTTTTTATGTGTTGACACTTCTTAATATAGTTGCTGTCTTTGCATGTATTTTCATCATCATCAGACTCAATGCACCAACAGTAATAATAACATGTATTTCATGTGTTAAACTACTTTCCTAAATTTATGATCAGAACCCAAAATTCACATAGTAGCCAAACATGCCAAACTTTAGGTTGGCCTAGTGTGAATATGACTTTAGATTGTCCTGTTCCCAAGCCAGTCCTTAGAGGGCCAAACTGAGTGGTTCCCATTTATAGTTAGCCACAATTTAATTAATTTGTTGCAAAAAACATTTTACAAAGCTCTTTAGCTCTCGGACCCCTCGGCGTCCCTTGAGACCCAAATGGCTCTCAAGGTTTTCAAACTGCAATTTTCCTGACTGTGGATTATGTGTAGTATTATGCTGAGTGTTTCCAGTCATTCTATTACCTTGCAGGGAACAATTGGATTATCCATCCATCCATTTTCGATACTGCTTTTCGATAAAAAAAAAGACCCCACAACAACATCCAAAGAAGTGCAGACGTCATTTCCCTCAGTTAAAGTCAGCTCGGTGTTAATAACGCCATCATAAAAAAAAACAATGGGAAAAGTGTTCAAAGACCACTGCTGAACAAAAACAACATTAAACAACAATTTTGTACATAACAAGTCTCAATTTTGCCAAAAAACATTTTGATGATCTCCAAGATCTTTGGAAAAATACTTTGTGGCCTGACAAGTCAAAACTTTAACTTTTTGCAAGGTGTCACATTACAACAAGCGTAAAAGAAACATTGCATTTCAGAAAAATAACATCATAAGAACAGTAAAATATGGTGGTGGTACTGTGATGGTCTTGGGCTTGCTGCTACAGGACCTGGAAGAATTGTTACTTACTTGATAAACTGAACTATGAATTCTGATATCTACCCCAAAGTCTTAAAGGAGTGTGTAATCCAAAACACACCAGCAAGTCTACCTCTGAATGGCTGGGAAAAAAACAAAATGAAGACCTTGGAGTGGCCTAGTCAAAGTCCTGACCTGAATTCTATAGAAATTCGGTAGCATGACCAAAAGGCGGTTCTTGCTGGACAATCTTTCAATGTGGTTGAATTTCAAGAATTCTGTAAAGATGAGTGGGCCAAAATTCCTCATTGAAGAGATTCATTGAAAGTTATTGCAAATGCTGCTATGGGTGGCCCAAACAGTTATTAGGTTTAGGGTGCAATCACTTTTTCTCAGGAAGCTATGTAGGTTTTGGATTTTTAATAAAAACTTTCAAAATTAAAACATTTTGTGTTCAGTTTGTTGGTATAATAAAAATACTTTTTCACTCTACGGTGTATGTGATACATATTTATATATACTTATATGCATTAGACTTTTAATCTAAGGGTTCACTGTTCAAGTCCCTGTTCCCAGTGAACCCTTAAGGCAGTAGTAACCTCCTACAACCTGAACTGTGTAATTTAAGGGTGTACGCACACGTAACAATAAACACCATGTTTGGTATGTGTGAGCACACAGATCTA
This sequence comes from Oostethus manadensis, assembly GCA_024372805.1. NCBI lineage: Eukaryota > Metazoa > Chordata > Actinopteri > Syngnathiformes > Syngnathidae > Oostethus > Oostethus manadensis. The sequence continues at coordinate 6,003,167 of QODF01000064.1, read as the reverse complement.
TGCTGAAGTTCTTTTCCTTTGACACAATCAGAAGAGAGGGGCCACTGTTGGTCACGTGCGTCCAGCATAAACTAGTCATAGAATTACTACTTACGATGATGCAATTGAAGCCGCGCGGTGCATGAGTGGGTAGCATGTTGGCCTTACAGTCAGGAGGTTCATGGTTCAAATCTCCGTTGGGCATCTCTGTGTGGGGTTTGCATGTTCTCCCCGTGCGTGGGTTTTCTCCGGGTACTCCGGTTTCCTCCCACATTCCAAAAACATGCATGTAAGGTTAATTGGTGACTCTAAATTGTCCATTACAGTGTGAACGCTTGTTTGTCTGCCCTGTGATTGGCTGCCGACTAGTTCAGGGTGTTCCCCGCTTCCCGCCTGAAGTCAGCTGGGATTGGCTCCAGCATACCCGCGACCCTAATGAGGATAAACGGTATAGAAAATGAATGAATGTTTACAAGGCAGTCAGATCAATCGCTTGTAACCATGTAGTTGCGGGAGTTGAGAATCATTTGAGAACAGGAGAATACTAATATACATATTTACATGGAATGTATATAATTGTGATTATATACATGGTGTACTGAATATTTATGGTATTTACAATATTGCAGGTTACAGTACAATTCATAGTGTAACGTTCAAAAGTATGTAGTGCAAATGATCATGAGTGCAAAAAATAGCAATACAAGTACACTTCCCAGGATATAGTACAAATGCTCATGGGGTGTCTTCCTCAAGGGAGAAAGTCGTAGTTTTTTTTCTCATTTTTTATCCAAATTATCAACAAATTATGTTTTAGCCGTCCTTAGAAATAGGGTTACTTTTAAACCTAAACCATACCACCTGAACAGGGACTTGAACCCTTGAACCTCAGATTAAAAGTGTCTACCAACCGCGCTATGCTGGCTGTCCTGTGAGAGAGTTCATCATAGACAATGGTTGAATGTTGGATGTGGCAAAGACACTTTGGTCTGAAGAAAAAGACAAGAAGGCAGTCCATGTTTGCTGTTTCACATTTGCAGCCTTGAGTCAAGGTTGTATTTTCCTAAACTCAGCCAGGGCCTTTGAGCTTTTAAAAACGCCACATTGTCGGCCTAGGATTGCTCTTGAGAAGCAGTTAAAATGTTTTCATGTGTTTTTTACTCTGATGCTCTGCCATAAATGTATTTTTAGCTGAATGCAGAATGTATTCTTGTGCTGATGGTCATGTGTACATTTCAATTATAGCAAGTGAACAGAGGGATGAGAGATTCACTGAATTTGTAGACCTATAATTTATTGTTTTTTTGGTTGAATGTAATAGATGCCATATATCACATTCAACAACATAACATTTAGTAGTGGGACAGGAGGACACAAAAATTCAGGAGTCCATGCAACCTTTTTCTCCGATTTTTGTAACATTTTGTTCTTGTAACATTCTTTAGTTTACACTTGCATGCAATTTCTCTTCACAGTGGTAAGTAATTTTTGCTTGCCAATGGAGTGCCAAAAGGTAAATTGGTCGTAAACAAGTGTGAAGTATGAATAAACTGTGCAGAGAATTTTTTTTTTTGAAATGTTCAAAATTTGTGGCACGCATAATTTCTGCGATCTAGTCATGAATGCAAAGCCAACATAACAAATGTGTATGTAAGCACGTCTCATGCACATAAAATGGTTAGCTTTCCACCATCTGTTAGAGCAATTTTTGGAGAATTTTCAATGTCATATCTCAAGCCTCCTGGATCTTCCTTGTGAAATTCTGTTAATAAGAGTTAGTGCCCAAGGAGATGTTTTCTAGTCTACAATTCCCTCTCTCACACTGGCTATGCCTCCTTTTTTCTAGTTTATGCCTCCTTCCTGCTCTTTTTGCATTCGCTTTCTGCAGCTCTGAGATAATATAGACTTACTTTTCTTTTTTGCATGAGCTTCTTCTCTGGAGATCAGTATCTTGAAGGTCCATTGCAAATAGAAGAATTAATGACCACAGCTGATGCCTGCTACTGTGTGACGTTTTGCAGCACGCAGCAGATCCAAATAATGCCATGGCTGTTTCACAGATGCAGGAATTAGTGGTGACAATGCATACCCATGCGGGAACAATGCGTGTCGCACGTACTATAGTCGTGCACCAGGTGTAAATAGTACTTGACAAGGTATAAATAAGTCATGTGGGAGCATGGTCATTTTGTGCAAATGCTCACAATTTGCATTTACGAATTGTGTGCCAAGTGCGTAATGTAGTGCACGATTTAGTCTTCACGCTTTTCAGGCATGCCATAAATAAATAACTCAATGACAAGCATTTATAGGACAATGCGTGCAAGTGTAAACACCACTTTATTCTTCTTACCAATTAGTTGTTTGCATTTTTTGGTGTTGAAATGGCTCGGAGCGCCATTTTCAATTGGTCCCCAGTCTTGCCAAAAACAATGTAGTGACCCAATGGCCCTGAATGCATCTTGCGTCTGTGATTGCTATGCCACTAGACATGTACGGTAAATCTTTTTGTGATAGACAATTCTATTTGAATCTAGATACACAGGTTACAGTATGATTAAAAAACAGTTTGTTGATGTAGACAATAATCTTACATTATAAAATAAAGATGCCAATTATATGAAAAAGGCATTCTTATACAGTAGTATTTTCAAATGTGTAAAAGAGCACGTCATATCCCTAAGCATGCTATAAGGAAGCTCAGTCATTTTCTATGCCGCTTATCGTCATTAGGGTCACGGGTATGCTTGAGGCTATCCCAGCTGGCTTCGGGCGAGAGGCGGGGTACACCCTGGACTGTTCGCCAGTCAATCGCAGGGCACATATAGACAAACAAACATTCACACTCATATCACTCATATCAGTGGACAATTTAGAGTGGCCAATTAACCTAACATGCATGTTTTTGGAATGTGGGAGGAAACCGGAGTACCCGGAGAAAACCCACGCACGCACGGGGAGAACATGCAAACTCCACACAGAGATGCCCAACATTCGAACTCTGAACCTCCTGACTGTGAGGCCAATGTGCTACCCACTTGACCACCGTGCGGCCCATGCTATAAGGCACTGGCAAAAATAAAGTCAACAGAATAACATGGCAAATGTATTTATTGTTTAGAAACAGACCAAAAAAAGACCTGCTGAATGAACATCTTTTTGTTTGATGGTAATGGTAATGGTTTGATTTAATTTGAACGTGCATACAAGTTACATTGGAATACTTCACAAAGTATAATTCACAGTTACACATGACCAAAAGGAGTAGGAGGAAGCAAAGCTTATTTAATCCTACCCCCCACACCAATTTCAATAATTTTTTTCACATGCTGTATTCCAAATGTACCCTTTGAAATGCTAAAATACATATGTTAAAATAGTAAATAGTGTTTCTTAAATCACTCATATTAGAGCACTGATGGGATTAATATTTTACGCTATATATTTTATATACCTATATATATACTTTAATCCTGTATATATTTACTATATTTTTATACCTGTTACATTTGGAACATTTAGGTTTTAACACGCCTTAATGTTGCAAGAAATGGAAGTGGAGCCAACAAACTAAGATTTGTTGTATACTGTGTGCAATGACAATAAACATCTATGATAAAACAAGTCTTAGCCTTCAGTTCAATAAATAATACACAATAAATAAAGCAAAGCCCCTTAAATAGTGACACATCTCTTCCAAGCACAGATAAGTAAAATATAACTATTTGTCACGTGGGTGCAATGAGGTGCTGTGTTAGTTTGGCAAGTCAACAATCCCATATTCAAAATGGCATAACAATAATGATAATAAAATAATAAAAAAATAGTGTTATAACAACTTGCAACATTTCAGACTGAGCATAGCGTTTTCAACACTCCAGGTAGGTAACAAAGGTGGAACATTTCAAAGTAAACAAGTTACAAATAAAAGAAGTCAGCATAATCACCTCTTGTTGGTCTGGCTTGTCAAGTTTTGCGGCCTTCTTGCGAAAACCAAAGACGCTCCAAAATGTATTGTTATGTTTTAGCGATGCGTTGAAAATCTTTTGTTGTGACTAAGCTAACAGGTGCACTAGCTAGCACGCTATTTACAACCCAAAATTGTTGTCAATCATGGCAAGCCATGGAGCATTCGTGACAATCCTTTAGCCGGCACCTCAGGAGGCGTCCGGGAGGCATCCTAACCAGATGCCCGAGCCACCTCATCTCATCTGACTCCTTTCAATGCGGAGGAGCAGCAGTTCTACTCCGAGTCTCTCCCGGATGACAGTGCTTCTCACCCTATCTCTAAGGGAGAGTCCAGCCACCCTGCGGAGAAAACTCATTTCGGCCGCTCGTACCCGTGATCTTGTCTTTTCGGTCACTGCCCAAAGCTCATGACCATAGGTGAGGGTAGGAACGTAAATCGACCGGTAAATCGAGAGCGTTGCCTTTTGGCTCTGCTCTCTTTTCACCACGACAGATCGGTGCAGATTCCGCATCACTGCAGACGCTGCAGCAATCCGCCTGTTCTCGCGTTCCATCCTTCCATCGCTTGTGAACAAGACCCCGAGTTACTTAAACTCCTCCACTTTAAGAAGTTTTAGTTTAAAAATTGCCACAATTTGCGGGCGATCTGCAGGTTGTTTCTGATGCCACTAACAATATTTCTGTCATTAACTGCTTATATTTTTCTTGATCTGACCTGTTCAACATATGTTATTTAGAATACCAGTGGTTTCTTTCTACTTTAGGACATTACAAAAGGTTGTAGTGGCTTTGACCAAAGTTTGTGAAATGGTTCTGATTGATTTTCCATCTTCTCTCAGATTCACAAGTGCTTGTTTTTCATATTGCTTTACCTCTAAATGTAGTCTGCACAGGCAAAACCTATCCTACCCAATCTGAAACTGAGTGTTATTGATTGAATAAGTGGGCAACAAAACAAAAGATCTGGCCCCGTCAGCACAAAGTAATGTTGGGGAGGCAACCCGAACAGGGACCCGTCACTGAAAACAAGCATCCTTAAGTAATAAGGATGCTTATTGCAACACATCATCAGTAGGGTAAAAAAACTAACCTTGTGGGGAGAAGAGAAATACTTGATTTAGTTTGAGAGGAAAATACTCAACACATGTTCCAATTCTTTCGCTCACATGGAAAATGGAGTGTGTTCAAACCAATGTGCTATCTTCTACGTTGTGCATCCAACCCAGATGTAAATACCCGGAAATAAAAGCTATAATGTTGCTCTCTGGTCTCTTATACATCTTTTGATGTCAAACCGTAATGTTTTCAATCTCAATTCAGCAGAAGCAAAGGAACCGGTGTCACTGTTCCAATAATTCTGGATAGCACTGTAGCTATGGGTTAGCTATTTAAGTCACATTTTAACAGCAATATCATGTGAGGGTAACCTCTTTGCTGAGAAAAAACAAGGTGATACAACTTACCCCTCCCATGTCTGACTGATGTATAGTTGGCGCCTGTCTTTGTTTTCAGAAGTGTAGCAAAGCCTGCTTTTTTTTTTTTACAAAGTTGTCTTCTGTGAAGTGGTGGGTGTATACACAGGACAGGCTCATCTAGGTAGGGGTGGGTAAGGCGGTAGGTGGTCCAAACGAAGGAAGGTGTTCCTTCATGAGGTCATGAAAGCGACCATTTGAGCGACACCAGTAGAGCAAACAAGGGAGGGAGATGATCGATGTTTGGTGCTCATAAACTCTTGAGGAACGCATTTTAATTTAGAACAGTGTTAAAATTCACTTTTCAGTAATATGAGATGTGTAATTTGTACTTGTTTTTGTTCATTGTTGTTTTGCTAAAAACAAACCTGCACGTGCTATGCTGTGATGTGACTTGCCATTCATGTTTCTGCTAAGTGAACTAAGTGAATCTGACAGTGAAATTACTGAATTAGGGTTGAATCTTGAAGGTATAATCCCTAAAACCTAAAACAATATTTAAGTGTAACATTTATCTGTCTTTACCAATTTGCCCCCTTTCCTCTATAACTGGCAAATTATAGAAACAATTGAGAGGAAAGACAATTTTCTCGGCGAGCAGATGTGGTCCGCTCCCTGATTCCGTATAAGCTTTGTTTCCACATTAACCTGTCAGGTGTCCCACAAGGAGACTTTACCGAAGCCATCATTTTCAGTCCTTGAAAAGTCCAACAAATTGCATTAATATAATTTAGAGTGAAATGTGAGTAGACAACATTTATTACTGAAATTACCTTGCAGCTGTGCAATATAATTTTATGTCACATGTCACACAAAGAGTGTATTTTATCCCTCAAGGATACTGCTGAGGAAACTTGCGCCACTCACGTCCTCTCTTTATTTTCCTCTTTTGTCCTTTTTCCAGTTTTATGACAAGTTGTGATGAACTCAGACCAGGAAAGGCCATTCATTTGCAATGCTCCTGGCTGTTCCCAGGTAAGTGTGTCAAGACAAAACAACGCCCTGCAGTGTGTACAAGCGTGTGTTCATGCGTGTAATATGAAGAGGAGGACACAGGTCGCCTGAGGAGGGGGTTACTGTCTTACACATCAAAGAGGAAACTAAGAGCTGTGAAACACACCACTATTAGATGTATTTTGTTTTTGGATGATTTGAGAAAAATTGTTATATATGCACTTTTTTTTTTTCATGTACAAAACAGCGATTTCCCACCGAAGACCATCTGATGATACATCGACACAAACATGAGATGACCCTTAAGTTTTCTTCCATAAAGAACGACAACATGTTATCCGGTGAGTTACTGCTTGCCAGTCGTCTGTGTGTCTTGTTTAGAGTCATGTGACGCACACAGGGGCCTGTTACATGCAGACATACAACTGAGACAACCACTTTCATTGAATATCTTCAGCCATCATTAATGCTGATCTTATAGCTGGGTGTTGATGTTGCATGATAACAATGTTGAAGTTTATAAACCTGCACCCGTTGTGTCAATAAATGTAATTTGCAATGTGGGTTGAATAATGTCAAGTGCAGCTGTAAATACTGTAGTTATACTTTATTAACCCCGTGGGGGACATAAAAAGTAACTAATTCTGGGGCAGTCTAGGCTGGTTTAACAATACAGTACAGTAATACTACTACTACTCGGACTAATAAAATAAAAACAAATTTAAGTGGAACCATATCTGCTGATCACAGAAATGAAAATGAAGACTTTGGAAAATTGGAAGTTTTTATTTGGAAAAAATAACTAAATACTGAGCATCCTTATCTACCAAAATGGAATAGTATTTTATGATAAGTAGTACATTCACAAAAGTCTGTGTGCTGCTCAACATTTTGAGGTTGCTAGTGCTTCTTCATCAAAGAGTATATTCCCCTTTGACCAACGCAGATACATTAGTCCCATCACTTAAAAAGTCAAATTTTATATTTCATTCTTTCATTTATTTCCTATGTCGCTTAATCCTCATCAGGGACGCGGGGGTATGTTGGAGCCAATCCCAACTGAAGCTTTTTGCTTTATGGTTTAGTCAAGGCTATTGTCTTTAAGTAAATGCAGTTAGCATTCAAACGAAAATATTTCTCTCAAGCGATATGAACCTCCTGACTTGTATGAAAATATGCCAAGTACAAACTGTTTCTTGGGCTCATGGGTCAGCATACAAGTCAGTGTCAAGAAAGTGGTGCTCTCTTGAAAGTACATAAACAGACTCAGAGCTATGCTTTTAGCCTTTGAAACAACCCTGATCCTAAAATCACCCACAACTGTCTGAAACCTGAGCTATGTGCACCCCCCCACAAAGCCAAGTTGAATACCACAGCTTTGAGTGAGCTCAACAAATGAGACTCCTGCATGGTAGGTGAGTTCTGTGCTTTATCAGCTGCAGCGGCCGTGTCAAAAGACGTGTCTCCCTCCTTCCCTCCTTCCATTGAAAAGCGTCATGTTTTCTTAAAAATAATAGCAACCACATTCGAACAATGAACCTTTTGGGTTTTTTCAGCAGTTGCTTTCATTATACAAATTTGCAAATGACTTGGTAAACAAAAGGAAACTACAAAAAAATCAAAGTCCAGGAAAGTGTACAACCTTTAGTTCTTATTTTCCATCCATCTTAAATGTGTACAAACAGTGTTTGCATTATACTAAAGTCAGTATTTATTGCGTCTGCTTTATTCTCAGACCAGACGCCAACGCCAACACGCTTCCTGAAGAACTGTGAGGAGGTGGGGCTGTTCAGTGAGCTTGACTGTTCCATTGAGCAGGAGTTTTGCAAGGCCCAGGAAGAAGAAGACTCAAAACAGGTAATGTGGGAATAGAAGCCTCTGGTTAAAACAGGTGAACCCAAAGACACATGCACTCATGACAGGAGTCAGGTCAGGTGCTGGTGACCTGTGGCCATCAGTCATGTCACTTTTCTCCCGCAAGCAGTAGAGTTTAGTTCACTTTGTCTTGGTAGGTTTACAATGAAACTGGTTTCCTGTGTGTGCTGTGAGTAATTCTGTCATGTAAATGTAAAATATAAATCATGTGATGTGTGCTGACAAATTCAATGAGAAATTTAACTTGTGTTGCAATTTCTCCAATCAGCAAATTCTGCAATGAGCAATGTCAGCACTGACAGGAATGATCCAGTAGATAAGCAATGGGAAGTTTGCAAGTTGTCATATTTTCCTTTTTTGCGTGTCGGCATGTAACTGGCTTCATTTTGGTTCATGGAGAATGACAAGGGTGCCCAAAGTGTGGCCTGGGGGCCATTTGCAACCCACAGCTAATGTTTGGATCCATGGCACATTGTAAAAATAGCATTGCTTAAAAAAAGGAAAATGGGGGAAAAAAAAGTACAAGACAGCATGCAAGAAGGGTGGCAGTGGCTCAGGAGGTAGGCAGCTTGTCCATAAACCGTCGGGTAGGTGGTTCGATCCCCGTTACCTCCAACCAATTACTGTCGTGTCCGTGGCACGACACTTCACCCACCTTACCTCCAGTGCTGCCCACAGTGGTGTTTGAATGTGAATAAATGGGTTAGGTAAAAGTATCCATAATTACCCACACAAAATTCAAGTAGAAAAACACATTGAAAAAAAGATTTTCTGGAGCATAATTTGTGATGCTTTCTGCTCACGCGAGCTGCTGTTGGCTCTGTCAGAGCTAGTAATCAATTCATTTTGTATGTACACTTCTTTTACCAGCATTAAGTCTACGACCAACATGTATGCACACCTCAGAGACATGATACGCCATTTCATTTATTCCTTTTATTGTTGTGTGTGCATTTTATTGGAGTGCTTTTCGTATCAGAGGTCTATTTTTCTGTTGTTTTTAATTATGTTTAGTTTTTTTTTTATCATTATGTTGTTTGTTTTTTATTTAAAATCTCTTGACATTCCCATTACGATGTTAAATACTCTTGAGAAGTTTTTGATATGATGTACTTGCATTATTGTGCCAATTAATGAAAGAAATTGTCTCAAAAAATGTTGTCAATAATATTGATTATTGACAATAATTGGTAGGAGAATTATCATCTTGCAAAATTTGTTATCATCACAGGGCTACTCAAGAGCGTGTGGTTAAGGAAGACGTAGTGAAGATGCAATTCCAATTGTGCTATTAATGTAAGATATTTTGTTTACTCAATTTACACCCTTATTTTGTTTACACAATTAGACCGGATGTGGCGAACAGTGTTCTTATTTTGAAAGCCAGAAGTGTTTTGTGAGTGTTTTTTTTATTTTGTTTTGTCCAGCATCATAACAGCTGAATGGGAGTCAAGCTGCCTTTAGGTGCTGAGCAAAAATGCTTTGCCAAGGGAGACTTCATAATCTAAATGAGTCTCCTTGACATTTGACTATGTTTATTATGAATTTTGTTGAACCACATTTCGATGCTGGACCTCACCTTAAAGGGGTGGGGTGGGGGGATATAAGAAAGGGTGCAGAAGAACCTCACAGACATATTTCAACCATATTATAAACAACCATGATAATCACAATTTCAGCAACAACCAGAACAGTCACAGAGCCAAATGAGCAAAATTACAGGAAAAGAAAGAGAAAAATAAATTTGTATATAATAATAATAAATATATGTATATATACAAATATACATATATATATATATATATATATATATATATAT
>QODF01000064.1:5975864-5993012 GCA_024372805.1 Oostethus manadensis | reverse complement strand
CATACATACACATACTGTGCACATACACATATCCATGCAGTACATACATACATACACACACATACAGTGTGCATATATATGTATACACATACATACATACATACATATGTACTACTAATAATAAACATAAAAGAAAAACAACGAGAAAAACAGACCCTCTTGAACAATGACCATCCAGATGACACGTGCGACAAATCTACATTAAATCTACATTACTCTGCAGTGACAGGATAACTGCATCAGAGTGAAACAGAGAATGAAGAGATGTTTGTGGTGAACACCGCCATGCATCCCAAACCACACTCACTCCAAAAAGCGAGAGTCCGGCTTGGAAGACCCTGGAGCCCAGCCCCCCAGCAGGCACCCCACAGAGGGGACGGCCCGACCCCGCCCCCCCAAGAGGCAACCGCGAGTCCACTCCGAAGAAGTGCAAGGGAGACGAGGCCGGACGCCACTCGGCAGCCGAGCAAGGGCCACAGGGGGGCACGGACACCAACCGGCGGAACACCTGCCGGGGGCCGGCTGGCTACGGGCAAGCAGGGCATCCGCCCCCGGGCCCAGAAGCCAAACACCCCCCAAAGCAGGGGCCACATTCAACACCCCGGGAGCCCCAGGCCGCCCCAGACACAACTGCCACGGGCCATCGCCTACCCCGACGCCAGAAGCAGGCGCCCATCAAGTGCCCATGGGTTTGCCATCTCCTAACAGACACTCGGCCACCCCACCCCCAGTGCTCACACACCCCAGCCCCAGTACACACACCAATACATTTTCACATATGCACCTGGATGTGCCACCCCCCCAATGCAGCGAGTGGCACCACTGCGAGCTCCCTCGAGACACGGGGCCATACCACCGTACCCGGCCGCCGGAAATCCCTCGGCCCCCCGCCCCATCAGTAGCTGCCACAGCCACAGCCCTATGCACACACGCGCCCTCCTCCCAGCATTGCAGCCGACTGAGACCCGGAGCCAAACCGACCTACACACATATTGCAGTTGATTGGCTAAGAAATACTGAGAAAAGTCCGGAAGCTCTAAACCACCCCTGCCTTTGGTATGTTTTAACCTATTTAAGCTTATACCTGATGGTTTGTCTTTCCAAAGGACTTTAGAGATGTGGGAGTCCAGTGACCTGAACCATTTGGAGGTTGGTTTGGTGGGTATAATTGAAAACAAATAATTAATTTTCGGTAGAACCATCATTTTGACGGCAGCCACTCTCCCCATGAGTGATATGGGTAGACGTCTCCACAACAAAAGATCACCCTCAGTTGTTTTCAAAAGCTGAACGTAATTCAACTGTGTCAGCTCTGACAACTTGGGTGAAATGTTTATACCCAAATATCGGATATTCCCTGTCCGTATTATGGCCTCAGGTATACCCTGAAAGTGACAGTTAATGGGTAGAGCTGTGGTCTTAGACCAGTTGATAGAGTAATCAGACACTGATGAGTACTTGTTTATAAGTTGAATCGTGCCGGAAAGGGATGCTTGAATATTCTGGAGAAAAAGTAATACATCATCAGCGTAGAGACTTATTTTGTGATCCATTTCTCTGGTGCGGATTCCTTTGACTTCTTCATGTTGTCTGATGGCCGCTGCTCCGGGTTGGATAAATATGGAAAACAGTGAAGGGGACAGCGGACAGCGCTGCCTTGTGCCTCTGTGAAGGCTAAAGCTTGAAGAAGTTTGATCATTGGTCCTCACACATGCATGTGGGTTGGTATAAAATATTCTGATCCAATCAATAAAACCCGGTCCAAACCCAAACTTATTTAATGTCCTAGATAGGAATTTTCAGTTTACCCTGTCAAATGCTTTTTCTGCATCTAGAGAAAGGATAATAGTTTCCAAATTCTGTATGTTAGAATAATCTATGAGGTTAATTAATCTACGTGTGTTAGTTGAGGAGTGTCTACCTTTAATAAAACCTGTTTGGTCTGGATGGATTATGAAAGGAGTTATTTTCTCTAACCTTATGGCCAAAGCTTTACTTATTATTTTAAAATCTACATTAATTGAGGAAATTGGGCGGTAGCTAGATGGGAGTGTGGAGTCTTTTCCAGGTTTTAATAAGAGAGTAATATTAGCTAAGTTCATAGTTGGAGGCATTTTATTTTTCTCCTTTATTTCTAATAAGATTTTGTAAAAAGTTGGCGCCAGTGTAGTCCAGAATTCTTTGTAGAATTCAGCAGGAAAACCATCTGGGTCTGGGGCTTTATTATTAGGCATGAGCTGGAGAGCTTCCTGGAGTTCGCCAACAGATAGAGGTGAGTCCAGAGATGTTTTCTGGTTCTGTTGTAATATTGGTAGATTTAAATGATTAAGAAACTGATCTATATCATCATCTGATGGGTCTAATTGTGGTGTGTATAATGCTTTATAAAAATCTCTGAAAATTGTGTTAATGTTATCAGGGTTGTTTTCTCTTTATTTGTTTTTAATTGATTAGCCAAAAACTAGATTTGTTACTATGTTCAAAGTTCTCCAAGCAAAGCCTTTGTACTAAGAATTGTGTTTTCTTAATTATTATTTCATCAAGTTCCAGTTTGGTTTTTCTTATATCGTTTAGAGTGTGTTCATCTTGAGAGACAGAGTAGGCCTCCTGTAACGATTGAATTTTACCTTCCAAAACTGATATTTTGAAAGTCTCTTTCAAAATATCTCAAGGTCTTGTGAGAGGAAAAGGAAATTATTTTCCCGCGCATTACTGCCTTCCCTGCCTCCCAGAGAACACACGCTGATGTTCCTGGTAAATCATTGTTTTCTATGAATAGAGACCCTTGTCGCTTAAACTAACTGATAAATTCCGAGTCTTCAAGCAATGATGTATTCAATCTCCAGTTTCGTGTTGGTGGTTTAATGTTCTTATTACTTACCAGAGTAAGTGACACTGGTGCATGGTCGCTGATAATGATGGGATGAATTTTTGTTTCAGATGTATCACTCATCAGTGTGCTGCTGGTTAGAAAATAATCTAATCTAGAGTATGAGTGGTGTATTTATGAGATTAAGGTGTAATCCTTAACAGTGGGATGGTGAGAGCGCCAAGCATCGCAAAGTCCAAAATCCTTCATGTATTGTTTAACAACCTCTGAGGATTGGTCCTGTCTATTATTTCCATTGCGACTCAGCCTGTCAACTCTTGGTTCAAGAACCATGTTGAAGTCCCCTCCGATAATGAGTGTAAAGTCTGAGTGAGTGTTTGTGAATGTTGAGAATGTCCATTGACGGTTAAAGTCTGTTATATACTTACCGCGTCAGTGAGGTACGCGCGGCTTTGTGCCCATGCCACCTCATGCGGCCCCTTTCATATGGAAAATTTAGTCTCGATGCACCTCCACATTTTTCTAACTACATGGACGGATACGCGTGGAAAAAATTGTGGACGAGCGGGAGATCGTTGTAGCTTATGTACAGAAATAGCGGCATTTACATGACTCGTCGTGCAGAGACCATCAGGACATGAGGCACAGCAGTTTAAGCATAAAGAAACAGTGAAACAAATGATTCGTATTTGCATATATATATTTAAAGTATTTGATGTGCATTAAAAAGAGTGTTTTATTTCCACATCCAAGCTGTCCCGTGTTGTGTCCTTGTGATGGTAGGAATTCAAGTTATTTCGAGCTGCGACCGCAGCACGAGTTCGTGCTTTGCATCTTGCCTCTTCCTATTCAAAGGACGAGTGGACCACATTCTCTTCCTTTTCTGTCGCAGCAGCAACTAACTACAACACAATTCCTCCTCTTCAAGAACTAGACATAGAAGTGTCGCCATCTTTGAAATCGCTCGGATAACCAGCCCTTTAGACAGCGGGCATAGTAAAACTGCTCGGTTACATTAGTCGCACACACACGCACCGGCATGCTTTGCTAAACTAAGCTAACCCAGCTAGCTTCCATTCACGCTCATGAATTTGTAGTTTTTACACTAACTTTTTCCAGTGGTTTTGGTCACCATTTCGACAGGTTTCCTACACTACCCTACACCCTACACATCCCATACGTACTATATTGAAAATACTTGACTGTCGACAACACTGAATACTGTGTCCTGAACTGTCCTACAGAGCTTGGTGGAGACTGTTCCAACACCCTATTTTCACCTTTTCAAATCAAAATGTTGTCATTTGTCACCTGTATGCCCATTATCAGATTTGTTGACAGTGACAGACATGGCTAGCAGGTGGAGATTTGTCACTCATTCCCGCAGAAGAGCCAAGAGATCCAGTTCTCCACCTGTACCTTCAAATAAAACTCATTTTAAAGTTGAGACACATCTGCTGACAAAACCCATCAAGAGACAACGCACACTTGTTTGGGAGATTCCATTTGAAAAAACAATCATCGTACCGAAGGCTTTGGAGATGTGGCAGATGAAGAAGACACACTGGTGCTGCTTATCTAATCTGTCTGGAAAGCTTGATGTTGCTAAGCATGTTGTGGAGGTGTTTTGCTTTATTACAAGTCGGCAGGAGGTGAGCTAGACTCTCGGGGATGCATAGCGAAATACACAAAAATGAGCATATGAAAACACGCGTGCCATTTGCTTTACTGGCCCGTGGCTGTTTTACAAAAACAACAACATAAAATATTATTTTATTTATTAAGATGTATTCCTGTACACAGAAATGTGTTTGCAAGCTGCTATTTTAGGAAGCCAAAGAAAATATAAAATGATTTGGTAATTGTGTGTGAAAAAGTTTATTTGCCAAATAAAAATCAATAACAAGTTTTGAATGATTTGTTAAGATTTGTTTTTTAAATAGCACTTTACATTGAATTGGGCCTAGTATGTTTAAAGTGGGGGCCGCACGGTGGTTGACTGGGTAGCACGTTGGCCTCACAGTCAGGAGGTTCAGGGTTCGAATCTCCGTTGGGCATCTCTGTGTGGAGTTTGCATGTTCTCCCCGTGCGTGTGTGGGTTTTCTCCGGGTACTCCGGTTTCCTCCCACATTCCAAAAACATGCATGTTAGGTTAATTGACGACACTAAATTGTCCATCGGTGTGAATGTGTGAATGTTTGTTTGTCTATATGTGCCCTGCGATTGACTGGCGACCAGTCCAGGGTGTACCCCGCCTCTCGCCCAAAGTCAGCTGGGATAGGCTCCAGCACCCCCGTGACCCTAATGAGGATAAGCGGTATAGAAAATGAATGAATGAATGAATGTTTAAAGTGGCACCTGCAGTTTTTCTGGGTGGAAAAAGTATAAAAAATACACTAATATAGATAGTAATAATAATAATTATATAATAATCAATAATAAGAAAACGTTTGAAAAATACATTTTCTCTGCTTTTAAATGTGGAATTTGAATCTATTTCAGTGTTTTCCTCATTACTAGTTAAAAGATTGTGATATTTTGATCTTATTCTTACATTTGTTGCTGTTATTTTTCTTTTCAGAACATCTCTCTGCACGGCCAGCCAGGCCAAGGCCAACACCAGCAGGCCCACTCAAGAATGGGCAACCATGATACCAGCATAGTGATCCAGCAGGCCCTCCCATCTCCTCAGTCCAGTTCAGTCATCACCCAGGCTCCATCCACTAACAGACAGATTGGGTGAGTAGGCGACACTGCCAAAGGAATTCAGTCAACCTCTCAGTTAATTAAGAATTATCAAGTGACTGACCACCACTTGAAATATCTTCACAAAGCAACGACGGACATGGGTATCTTCTCACATTGTACAAGTGTTCCTCCATTGTAGCAAGTGCTCAACCAGTCTTTTTTAAATCAGTGCCGACTGACATCTTCATGAGTCTCTGAGGTAACGTTAGTGTTTTGTTACTTTTTGAGCAGTGTACCAATGGGCATGGCAGGTCCACGTTTTGCTTTTCATTCAGCATTGTCCCCGAGCAGAACATACCTAAGATGAGGTCATTGTTAAAGCCTCGGCAGGCACAACTGAGGTTTTAACAATAGTTTACCATTTCATGTTGTAAAATTGCTCTTTTCACTGCGGGGGGGGGGGGGGGGTGACAGCTATAGAGATGTGATTATCAGCCATGCCACAGGTGTGTAATAACACCAGCAGCAGTCTGCAGTGTGGAGTGAAATACAGTGGAACATCTAAGGTGGAACACATTCCATCCTGGGAGGATAGTCAATCTCTAAATTGTACAAATACAAAACAAATATTCCCATCAGTAGTAAAGGGAAGACAATTAATCCAGCCCAATTGTTTGCGATTTTTATGTTTTTTTTTTAACTGTAAAGCATTTTTAAGAAACATTTTTAACATTTGGGTCTGAAAAAAATACAATTGCTTTCTTTATTTTTTACCGCCTTTAACAGGGGTGGGCAAACTGTGGCCCATGGGCCACATCAGGCCCGCCAAGCCTCTTAATCCGGCCAACCAGTCATTTCCAAATTTCTTTTTTAAACCTTTTACATAGAAACTGTAGCTAGAAACAATGACTTGCAGTGCTATTGCGATACAATTGAGTTGTTGTTGCAGCTGGACTACCTAGCATGCTTTGTGGGTATTTGTTTTAAGTTAAGTTATTGTTATTGTTAGCACTTATTTGTTGTTTATCACCCACATAGTAGCAGTAGTTTAATAGATTCATGTGATCAACTTGCTGTGGATGTGTTCTGTTTTCGTTTCGTTGTTTCGATTGATGCCACCTATTATATACAAATTTTTTAACCCAATGTGGCCTGCAAGTCAGAAAGTTTGCCCTGTCCTTTAATGTCTTCTGGCACCTTTTAAGGAGGCCTCAAACTTTGAAAAAGCTTGGCTCAGATGTCTTTAAATTATGTTTTGTTTGCTCTACATACAGTACAGTACGTATAGTATAATGATTGTTTTTTTGTTGACTGAAATCAGCATATTTTACTGCCTTCTAGTTAGGTGTGTAGGTTATTTTAAACACTCACGTAAGTTACTGAATATGGTTCCTCGCATCATAAAAGGATAAAGGAATTTATATACCGACACTGACATCTTGCAGCTGTGTGGAGTTGGATGTGTGTGAACAAAGATCTTTATAAAAGTACCGTTTTTCTTCTCTTTACTCCTCATCACACTTTTGGTATTACACTGACCTCCTTAGCACCTCGTCCCATAACACCAACCACCTGCAGACTAGTGCCAGGCCTGTGTTACTTTAAACCAGGCTTGCGGAACGCTAGACACTGAGATATCTCAGTGGGTCGATGCGTGCTGTGTCCAGGTTGTCCTGTGTAGATTTACAGCTTGAGAAGCTAGTGAATATTGGATGCGAGGCTCATCGTTATAAGCCTGAGTGACACCCTGTCAGGCCCTTTGTTGAGGACAGGGATGGAATTTCATCCCCTTTAGAGGAGCAGCAGCAATCACAGCCAGTAACAGAAACTTTGCCGAACCTGCTTCACCTGAGTTTACCTGTCATTAAAAGCTCCTCACCTTCTCACTGCTTTATAATCACATGCTCAGCTGAACTCTTGTGTCATTAGTGGCGTTACTGCTTGCACAAATTCATGATATACTTTCTGAATGCATTGTTCAAGTTTTTTTGTGCATATTAGGATGCGCAAATAGCATGGATTTGTTGCCACACAGAATGAGAGAAAAGACGATGTGATGATGTGAAGAAACATAGGATTTTAAATCCTTAAAAAACTGAGCTTTGAGTATACTCCAGCCAGGGTAAAGATTTTAAAATACTACAGCTACTGTATTTGTGTGAAACGGAGTTGTTTGGCTCAGTTTTCATTAACACATATTTAAAATTTATTTAGGAAAAGAACATGAATAATGTTATTGACAGCCAAAGTAGCTCTTCATGACGCCCTGCAGCTCCATGGAGTCAAAGTGGAAGACGCGCAGGCTATATGTACCTCGCCGAGACACTGCAGGGTTTTTTTTCCAGCTGGTCACTAAAGCAGGTGATTTAATTCATTAACTCGTTCCCTCAAATTAAAGGAGGTGTTAATCATTAAAATCACCTGCTGTAGTGACCGTCTGGAAAGAAAACCTGCATGGCACCATTTTGACACCCCTGGGCTATGGCATACCCGCAACCCGAAAGTGGGTGGATGGATTATTGCCATACAGGTGCTGATCTCATTTTGTGCAGCGGTAGACAACTTACAAAATGCACGCAATTAAAAAAAAAACATTTATGTTTCCTTGGCTCCATGTAAGTGAACGCTGATTTTAGAAGATAGTAGGAATATTAATTGTTCGTCTAATATTTTACTATATTGACAAACAGAGACGTCAGAATGGGATAGATTAGTATCAGTCGGTGAATGAATAAAACTCCACGGGTGTGGATGAAGACTTTTTTTTAACATTGGAATGGGAAAATATGCGTTTTTGTGCATGGTCATGGCCAAACCAGAGTAGTTCAAAACATGCAAAGCTATCCGAACAAAACATGCACATTTCAGCTTTGTAATATAGGGACACTAAAAGCACATTAGTCTAATAATATATCTCATTAATAATGAATTCATTATGCCCCCTGGCTGCATTTTAGACACCCCTGGACTAAACAAAACTAAGGGGTTTCTCCACTTGAACTTCCTGCAGGAGGTCCTATTCATATTTTGACTCCGGTCACATGTTTTTGTAATTACAGCTGGTGTATTTTTTTCCATGTCTATGATAATAGGTTAATGTATTCAACCCTCTGAGGTACATTTATTGCAAGATGTTGCATAACTGTATTTAAAATAACTTTATAGACAATAAAGAATTAGCCTATTTAAGGATGGATGGAGAGGTTTGTGTCTAGAACTCTACAAGGCCCATAGACCTTTACTCTTCAAATATGAGGTCCACAGAGACTGCATTGCTAAAAGAAAAATCTAATGACCAAAGCATATCATTTTAATTGCAGCTTTGTCCGCTTTGTTGTTGTTGTTCCTCAGCTCTGACAAACACACAGCGTGGACATCCAATGAATTAGGATAACAAGTCATTTTCATAGCTCCACAATGTTTACTAAAGAGCTTTGAGGCTTGGAATCAATTATGATTGGCTTTCCTCAAGTCCATTTACTTTAGAGTTGAGCTAGGCCTGCAGCTGTGAAACCTGAGGACTTCTTTCTCTCGCTCCCTCCTTTTTCCTCGCCTTTCTCTTTCTCTCTGTCCCTGAAAATGGTCTTTGGGAAGCCACACTGACACAAACCAGTGTTAGAACCAAGAGTAAGAAACATCAGATCTGAAAGTCACGGCTATGGTTATCATACAAAAGAAAAGGGGTCTCAAACAGATTGAAATGCTTTCTGCTTTCCAATTATAAACATCTGGGGCTGAGTTATGTCAGAGTTAAACATGCTGGATGTTACTAGTCAGCCATGGGATACAACATTCTATGCAAACCTCAATTTTATTCACTCGTAACGGGATGTGCTCGGAGATGGGTGTGGGCACAAAGTATTAAAAATGACATGATTCTGCTTCGGCTCCGGAGAGGGTTTCCATCCAGTTGTTTCCATTACATAGCACAATTAGCCTAAATGCAAAACAGTGGTGTTTACACTATAGATATCTAATCCATATTTGTCTTTGTTAGAGATATCGCGTGTCTTTGAATGCTGTCATACTAATGCTTTTATAGTTTTTAGCCAAGGGTTAAATGGTGACCCTTTTTTAAATCCTTTAAAATAGTCACACCAAAACATTTACCAGCCTTTGCCTTTTACACAGAATCCAACCAAGTGGGATATATCCACAACTGTGTGCAGGTTCTCACAGTTAAACAGCATCCCCCAGTCAGATGATTACTGTCGATGCATGACAGCATCTGCGTCTGGTCTTATATAAAACTTACATTACAGTATTTCCTTATATACAGGCACCTTCCTCCCTTTGTCATGGCTTTTATAATACCTCTGAAGCTGGAATATTTGTTAGATCATTTTGTTGCCCTTGTTCCATGCCAGTATCTTTTATACAAAAACGCCGGCTCTTACTGGCACTGTAAAAGGGTGTTTTGTCGCTCAGCTGTACTATAACCTGAAAATACTAAATTAATTCATTCCTGAGGGGCTTTTGTGTCTTGGAATTTTTGTATTATGAAACAAGATTTACCATATAAATGGCATAATTTGTTCCAGCCCCCTCAAAAACAGTGGTATAAGAGTGCAAATATTGTACCTACCAGAAAGAAATATGTTCGTTAATCACAACATAATCATTTACATGTGCATGAATGTTAAATGAGAAATGAGAATGAGAAAATAATAAAATCTAAAAAAAAAAATGTTATGAATAATGACACTTTACCTTTTGGATCGAGTGAGGTCAGCTTCATGACGGAGCAGGAGGCGGCGAACAGAGTTTTGACAGATGGCAAATTGTATGTAAGTTTACGCACTGTATCTTAATTTAAATTAACACAGTACATTACATACTAAACTTAACAGTATGCTTTTTAAACATTTTAATTCTTAACAATGGACGGGAGCTTTTCAGTATGCTGAGCAAAGGGACGGCGTGATTGGCCATCATTACGGGATTTTGGGAGGAAAATGATTATGGGAGATTACCGAGATAACCAATGAGAGGGCAACGTTTCCTTCTTCTTTGGTTTTACGGCTGTTGGCATTCATTACTGGGGCATTAACGCCCCAGGGGAGAGCAGCTTGTTTGGCGGTGCAGTATATTCAAAATTATGGGCAGCACTTTTCTTTTCCATTTTTGTAATTTTAATATTTTTTTGTTTATTTGGGACGGATATGTCTTCGTAGCACAATATGAATTATAGTTTGAACAGGACTAGGCGTGATAGATATTTGTTATTTCAGCCTAAACCCTTTAGGTCATGAGAGGATTATTATGTTTGTATACACGTATTTAATGGTGTACATTTTATTTGAAATGGCCGAATAAACTACTCCTACTACTATAATAAGGTTATCGTAAGTCGCGGTACCACTATAGTATAGTTTTTAAATTGAATGTCCTTCCTGATGCAACCCTCGCATTTATCCACGCTTTGGAACAACACTGGAAATCTCCAATGGCTGGGTGTTGGGGCCCTGGCCAGGAATCAAACCCACTACGTCTGCACAAAAGAGGTGTGTATCATTATTCCACCAGGACAGTAATAAAAAAAATATTATGGTAATAGGATTTATTATTATTGTAAAAAAAAATCGTATTTTTAGCAACACTTCACTGTGGGAATCCTGTGTGTGCAAACAAAGCTCCAAAGGAAGTCAATTTGTGGTTTGTGCTCCATTGTTGCATAAAATGCGCAATATTTTTCACATCTTTGAGCCAGGAGCCATTTGTGGTCCTATGTAGGAAATAGAGGCTGATTTTAATTCAAAGCATGTACAGTATAAGGTTGCACATTTGCTGTGAACTTTCGTCCGTGTAGATTTTATATTACTTTAAATCAGTGGTTCCCAAACTTTTTTTGCAGCGGTCCCCTTGTGGAGATAAAATAATTTTCAGAGCCCCCCCACCCAAAAAATATGCTAACAATGAAAAGTGTTTGTGGTAGCCCCGCGCCCCCCGTCATAACGCCGGGCCCCCCCTTTTGAAAACCACTGCTTTAAATAAAAATATAAATATAAATATAAATAATATAATAATAAATAATGCAGGATTTAGATTTTCCTTTGGGATGCTGAGAATTCTTGCACCTCTGCTGCCACTTTCTCAACAATTGAAGTCAGCGTGTTAAGCTTTTCAACAGTGGCACGGTAGTGTGGCTTGGAATTTCTAATCCTGGATGCAATGTACATTTTCATGCCTGAACACCGTTTCCCATGCCTCCAATAAAACAACCATGCCCACAGAAGGCATTCGTTTCAGTTCCTTAAATATATAAATTCATTCATTCATTCATTTTCTATACCGCTTATTCTCATTAAATATATTTAAACTCCATTTCTATACCTGCATGCCAGAGTTTAATGCCTCTGCACCAGACAGGCCTTTTTGTGTTTCTATAGATAAACTTTAACCTCATACACTTGACAATTGAAACAAAACACATTTTATTATTGTTTATGATTGGTTTGGAGAGATAAGAAGGGGGGTCTTTTCCTGAGTGCAGAGGAGCAAGACCTCTACAAAATGCCTGGGGTGGCCTCATGTCCTGACTTGACAGGCACACTTCTCCACATGCAAACCTGAATGTAAGTCAACCATACATTGTAGTTATATACCATTTAGGCGGGGGGATACAAAGCTTCAACATGAGCATGAATTAATAGGTTCCGTGAAGCGCTCGTTTTGAAAAGAGAGAAAAAGAAAGCGGGATGTACATCTGACCTGAATTAAGATGAGCTCATTGTGTACTGCAGTGCGTTTAATAGTGCGTTTGCAGAGGAACGCCCGGTCTCCGTTCCCTCTCATTCCAGCGGGGCTGTGTCATCCCTGCCCCGGGGCCACCACACATGCAACCTCCTGCACAAGCAAGACTCGCACACAGGGACGTACCTTGCAAGGATCACGGTAGAGGGAAGTCTGGAAAAGGGGGGATCAGCGGTATAGACAGAGGGGAGGAAGAAAGAGATCAGAGGTGTATGGAGGAAAGGAAGAGGGGGTAGGAGGTCCATGGAGGAGAGGAAATGAAGGATTCAGAAGTCAGGGGAGGCATCAGATGGGTTTAGCAGGACGACGGTGAGTGGGGTTTGCTGGAGAGGATAAGAGATTTGTTTGCACAAGGAAAGGAAAAGATAGCTCATGTTTAAAAAAGTATGTGACTAGGGGAATTAAAGACTGGGGACTGTCAGATTGGGAAATTAATGTGAGGATGACTCATCAGCCTGGTGGCAAGTGTGCAGAAGTTATAAATTGTCTTATTTGGTGGCAGAAAGTTTAAAGCCTTGTTTCTGCATTCAAAAATCCTGATTAGGCTTGCGTTTCCACAGCAGCTTGTGCAAATATCATTACATTTTACCATACCACCATATTTTTGTCAATAATTTAACATAGTACTTTGCAGTGTGGTTCGAATCTCCGCTTGGCATTTCTGTGTGGAGTTTGAATGTTGTCCCTGTGCGTGCATTCAAAAAACATGCATGTTAGATTAGGCTATACATTGTATGATTTGATATGCGTGGTATTCTATGGTATATCGTCAGTTATGAATGTGAGTGTGAATGGTTGTTTGTCTATATGTGCCCTGCAATTGACTGGGGACCAGGGTGTACCCCGCCTCTCATCCAAAGTCAGCTGGCATAGGCTCCAGCATTCCCCCACGACCCAAATGAGGATAAGCGGCATAGAAAATGGATGGATGGACATTGCAGTGTGATGGCAGTGCCTATAAATAGTATCACAACTTTAAATTCTTCTTCCATCTGAGTCTTAGTATTGTCTTAAACAGAGCTTTGTTTTCTTTCCATTCAATGAATTGTTACACAGAAGAAGGTGGATGATTATCTGTCAGCCAGTCGATGGACAGCAGCAGTCATGGCGACAAAGGGGTAATAAAAAGTGGAACAATCCGGATATTTTGGAACCCTTACAATTAAAATGCAATAAAATGTGTGCTTTAGCAATGCAAGGGACTACACGTTGCATTTTACAGCAGCAGTCAGACAGTGTTCTATAAAAATGACACAAAGGTTGCCAGTAGATTTAGTGGCAAGAGGACTTAATTGACAATCTTTCCTAAGCTTTTTTTACAGTAAGAGACAAATCCTTTTGTCAGCTAATGCCACATCATATTTAGTAGAATTATAGAGCAATGATCCCCTAATTCATTGCAGACTATCATTCACCACTTCTTCTCAACCATCTTGAGATTCCCTAAAATGTGGACACCGAGATTCATCTCTTCTTGCAGCGTAGCGCCCTCTTAGCACCATCCCTCCACTAGCCAGCTAATAAAAGTCAGCTTGTGTCTTAACCCATTAGGGCTGATTTATTTGATCAGATTCGTTTTATTTCCTAAGCCCAAACCCCATGGCACTCTCCTCCCACCAGTGATTAAAGGCAGTAAATCAGGGGCAGGTCCTGTGTAGTGTTTACTCGGAGAGCCAGGCAGCTGTAAGCTGTTTGAGGCCCTTGTTTCTCCCTCTGTTTACCTCTGTCCCCATGGCGACTGCACCACCGTCTCCCCAGCGTCTGGAACTTGAACGTTCAATGTTTTGGTTACGTTCGAAAGTTTTTAGCTGCTATGTCTAACCCAAAGCACGGTGACTTCACCCCAGCACGAGCGAGCACATAGATATTGCATGTTGGGGGGGGGCGAGAGAAATCGAGGTGGGAGGGACCAAATCTTGGGGTAGGCAGGCACAGGGTGGGGGGAGGGCGAAAAGCCAAAAGCATTACATCATTGCTGGAGTAAACTCAGAAAGGGAAGGATATGAGTCAGTGGACCTGTGCCTCGCTCTCTCTCTCTTGCGCGCTCTCTCCTTCTGGACTGCATCCAAGGCCCTTGTGTTGAAGTCTACAGTTCTCCTGTTGGAGTTGGGAATGTGCACACCTATAAATTGCAAAGCTTGCAAGCTAATTTTGAGAGTCCTGAGCTGAAGTGGTCCACAAGAAACAAAAAGATAGGTGGATCATTTCTTAATATTTTCAAAAGAACAATGGATAATAAAGATGTTCTATGTAGAAGAAGGTCTAGAAGTGATGATGACTGAAGGTGGGTGGCGGCTGGAGGGATTGTAGTTCCACAGGGTGGGGATTGGGATGGAAAAGAGCTGGGAGTGAGAGCCCAGCACTCAGTAATGTGAGAGTGCAGGGTCAGGACTGTAGAGTGTCTACCTGCTCTCCCCAGGGGCCCACAGCCCAGGCTATTATCAATCCCCTCAGATGAGCCACAGCCTGTCATTATTCACTCAGCTACACACACAAGCACACATGTAAAGGAACACAACGCATAAGGCACCACAGTGTCACTTTAGAATGCTGCTGTCTTATATACAATCCTGTTCAAGCCAGTGCTTAAAACAGCATTTTTTATTACAATGGAACCTGTTTATGTAAACATCCTTTGGACTGGCTGACACAAATCGACACAAGCGGTTACTGACATAACCAAAACTGAAACTAGCCAGTGCTTGGACGTGTACTTGTGATTTTGGCCAGAGACATAAGAAGATGAAGAGTTTGTTGACATGCTTTTCCTCCAGTTGTGCGTATTTATTCTTCTGTTTTTATATATTACATTTAACATAGTTGTTGTTGTTGGCATTTTGTTTGTTGCTGTGGTAGACTCCAGGTTAATACCGGCATGCTTTTACATTGAAGCTTACTTTGCACTGAACAAATCACTGATTTGTGAACAAATCAGAAATCAGTTTGTGTACACTTTAATGCACAGTAGTTATTTTGCTGTTGTCGTTTCACGCTGCTTGTTGTTGACAACAATACGACACAATGACATAAATGGAGACACATTTTTGATAAAAAGTTATCTCTTTAGTTTCATGTCTACAAAAGCGGTCAACCATGTACGTCAACGTTGACTTATGCGGGCACTTTTTGTAGTGTCTTAGATGTTTTTTTAGATGTTTTTTTTTAAATACAGTAATCCCTTGTTTATTGTGGTTGATTGGTTCCAGACCCAACTGTGCTAAGTGAATTTCTATTTTATTTTAAAATGAAGTATTTATATATAGCCCTGTATAGAGCCCTTTAGAAATGAAGTAACACCCCTATAGAAACCTTTACACTCATATTACCCAATATAGTAGACATAATAACAAAAAATAAGACAGATTAGACATAAATAAGGCATAGTTAGACACACGCGTCAGCATTCGGGGACTTTCTTGTTTTGGGCTTCCTGTGGTGACTTTTTCTTATCATTGTAACATTACTGACACCTAGAGACCAGTGTAGAATACTTTATATCATCATTCTTTATATGCATTTTTTGAATGCCTTATATTTGTATTTTAGTTCATGTAACAATTTTGGGGGTGGCACATGTGCATGTTGGCCACACAGTCAGATCTGGAAGACCTGAGTTTGAATCTGCGCTTGGCATCTCTGTGTGGAGTTTGCAGGTTCTCCCCCGTGCATGCGTGGGTTTTCTCTGGTACTCAGGTACTCCGAAAACACGCATGTTAGGTTAATTGGTTCCTCTCAAATTGTCCATAGGTATGAATGTGAGTGTGAATAGTTGTTTGTCTGGCCTGCTCCTGACTGGCGACCAGTCCAGGGTGTATCCTGCCTCTTACCTGAAGTCAGCTGGGATAGGCCCCAGCATACTGGATGGATGGGTAACCAATTTGATGCTTGAAAAAGCTTAGTTTTGGCAAAAAATGCTTAATCATGCATATTTTTGACTAATAATAGTTTAAACTCAACCACAAAAGAATGATGACTTATTAATTAATATATTTTTGAAAAATCAAAATAGTGAAACCGCAAAATTAAAAATTTGAAGCATGGAGTGGCAGGGGTTTACTATATAAACAATGATGAAACTACTTTGCAAAGGTCTTTTTGTGGGACACCAAAAGTTTAATTCAGGTTACTTTTGAATCAAAAGGACAAATTCATGCAAGACCATTCACATTTTGCATTGAAATTCAAAGTTTGAACCTTCACGCATAAATAATATAATTTTATGTAGTTTAACTTGTTTTTACTGTTACCAAAGAGTAAACACACAATTATATAATATATATATATGTGTATTTACAGTGACTATAAACCTTGATCATTTACCCATGTATTTAAAATTCGCAACGGTACATTTTAAATATTCGGACTTGGAATGTCACTTCTCTGGTGGGGAAGGAGCCTGAGCTTGTGGACGAGGCGGAGAGATTCCGACTAGATATAGTCGGACTCACTTCAACCCACAGTTTGGGTTCTGGAACCAAATTCCTTGAGAGGGGCTGGACCGTTTTCTTCTTTGGAGTTGCCGCAGGGGAGAGGCAGCGAGCTGGTGTGGGCTTATTGTTAGCCCCCCGGCTTGGTGCCTCTGTCTTGGAGTCATCCCCAGTAAACGAGAGGGTTATTTCCCTACGCCTTAGGGCTGGGGAAAGGGTCCTGACTGTGGTTTGTGCGTATGCGCCAAACGGCAGTTCAGAGTACCCAGCCTTCTTGGAGTCTATCAGAGGGGTGCTGGAGAGCACCCCAGCTGGTGACTCCATAGTTCTACTGGGAGACTTCAACGCCCATGTGGGCAATGACAGTGTGACTTGGAGGGGCGTGGTTGGGAGGAACGGCCTCCCTGACCTGAACCCGTGCGGTGTGTTGTTGCTGGACTTCTGTGCGAA
>QODF01000064.1:5915559-5973506 GCA_024372805.1 Oostethus manadensis | reverse complement strand
ATGGATGGATGGATGGACATTTTAAATACAGCAGTGAACTGTACATAGTACAGAGAATTGTACTATGTGGTATATTCCAATGGAACTTGTATTGATGTTCATTCATTAATTTTCTATACCGCTTATCCTCATTAGGGTCGCAGGTATGCTGGAGCCTATCCCAGCTGACTTTAGGCAGGAGGCGGGGTCGCCAGTCAATCGCAGGGCACATATAGACAAACAAACATTCACACTCACATTCATACCGATGGACAATTTGGAGTCGCCAATTAACCTAACATGCATGTTTTTGGAATGTGGGAGGAAACCGGAGTACCTGGAGAAAACCCACGCACGCACTGGGAGAACATGCAAACTCCACACAGAGATGTCCAATGGAAATTCGAACCCAGAACCTTCTGACTGTGAGGCCAATGTGCTACCCACTTGACCACCGTGCAGCCCTGCTTGTATTGATGTTTAAAATAAATTAAACCATTACCATGTTTGTAGGCTTTATTGTTAATAAAATTACTGAGTATAAACAGCAAACTATTACAGTGTACAGTAGTACCAAAAACAATATGTAAAAAAACCCAGGCAAAGATAAATAATATGATCACTTTTTGTACATAAACACACAATAAACGTTACGCTTTAGCATTTTAGTTTTTAATTTTATATGTTTGCAGATTATAATAAATTGAAAAGGCTAAAATTCCAACAGATCAAGTCCAATGTTTGTTTCTGCCACTGCTTTGTTATTTCACGCTCATTGCGGCTGGCAAAAGGGAAACTTGTGTTCAACAAGCATACTGCATACCTCATTGTATTTTCATGACTTCTCCCATGTGGAAATATTTGGATACGCGGCACTGCTCAGGTGTCATATGCGCTGTTAAATGAGTGTGATTGTGATAAATTGTTGCGTTAGACTGAAATGACACACAGTCGGGGATGGTAATGGTTCTGTGTGTATGGAGCAATCCAAAATGTCTGGAAGGTAAATGCACATATTTAGGTTTGGAAAAATACAGGTATTTATTCAGGTGTGGGACCATTTGCTGTGCTGCTGCACCACCCCACACTACCGTCACTCTTGCACAGGACTCACCAATATCATAATCCAGGCTATGCTGTGGTCAATTGATTATATTAACCTGCTGAACGCAGCTTATCTAAAATACTTATTTCCTAAATTTCCTAATTCCTAAATGCTCAAGGCTGTTGAGCTGTACATGGCTGTTCATCATTCGGCACCAATGGCACCGATGACTGGAGAATTATTGATCGCCCAAATTCAGGTTATTAAAGAATCATGTGGTGAAAGCTGCTGCTTTTTAGGCTGAAGTACTGAAGAGGTAATTCAGGGTGTAGCGGCTCAGTGCAGCTGGGAATCTTTACTCTCAAATGCAGGGGATTTGGCGACTGTATGAATGATGTCACTGTGCGTAGATTAAGTAGTCAGAGTGTGCGGCTGCTAACCTGAGCCAGTGACAGGGACAGGAACCCATTGCATTGCTGAAGCAATAGCTGTGTTGTCAGGGAGAATGTTCCTACAGACCTTCCTGTTTCTGAATGGGAATCATTGCTCTGATGAATGCTATTGCTTTATCATCATCAGTATATCTGTCATTCTGCATGAAGTGTGGCTGTTGTAATCACATCCATAAGCCATCCCTTGACACCTCAACGTTTGCGCCATGACTTTTCCATTCTGACATCTCAAACAGAAACTCACTAAGAAAAGCTTGCTTTGAAAATATAAAATCGCACAATTACTCATAGAAAGAAGTATGATACTTTGTGGCTTGTAACCACACTTTTTAACATCTTTATCCTTAGGTTTGTGGTGCACACTATACTAATGTAAAAAATGTTTTTCATTGTTCCTCTGCTATCTGTAATAAATAACTCCTTTCTGGGTTATAAATTGTGAACTGTAAAGTAGAGCGGCACAGTGTTGAAAGCCATTTCTCGATTCCATTCTAAGAGCTGCTTTCTCCTCTTTCTCCATGAAAACTAGAAGCCCATGTCCGGTATCTTTATTCTTGAGGAATGTGGCAATCAATACCTCCTTGGCAGGCTCACTTTTGAGTATGCAGTTAGTTAAAAAGGTCACTAAAGCCATCAAGCACCACATACCGCACATGTCACCTACAGCTGTCATTGTAGTTTTTACACTTTTCAAACTCATGTTTAATACAGTAGATATCCACTTTTTGCTTGGGTTGCGCTCCATGACCACCAACAAATGACAATACAAATAGCAGTAATGAATAGGCACAGAAAGATGACTATTTTTGACACACGACTGGCTTCCAAACCCTCCTGCAAGCTTGATGTTGATGTTCTCCTCCAATTTTGGATCAACATTTGCAATAAAAGTGACAGATTACATTCAGCTACAGAACCTTGCCGTTCTCTCTTCAACTGCCATTGTTCAGTTGCAACACAATTCCAGTATAAGCCCTAAGTATACCTGACACATTTATTAAAGTTAATAATTTAAAGTATAAAATGTATATGTACTCACCATTAATGCATGATTATGTAAGATTATCTATAAACAGATCTACTGGGGCTCTATGAAAATCCATTTTATTTTCTCTACTATTCTGTTTTTTCTGTATTTTTACTTTTATTTCTTTATTTTTTTTTACCCTTTCCGCTTATTTTACTAGCAAAGATTTTGTGATTTTTGTCTGAGTTAATGAAAAGTTTGTTCATTAAATGCAAAAATCCTTAGATTTATAAATGCAATACATCATTTGAGAATTTTGACCAGTCAAATACAGATACAGATGTAGCTAACATTTCCAACGAGATGTCAGCCTCTGCATGCATTGCTACAAAATCCTCATCAAACTCGAATGTATGCACTCGTGGTTGAGGAAGACGGTGTTGCCGATGCAATTCCATTCGGTTAATTAACAAGCGGTAAAATACAACAGTGTAAACACATTCACACAAACACATTAGGGCACTAGTTCAAGAACCCAACAAAATGCAAAATCAAGCTTGACAGCTAATACACGATCACAGAAGCATAAAGACATAAAAAAATTGTAGGCGTTAAAACTGCGGTACATGAATGTTGTATGTTTTACCTGTGTCTTTATAACCTATTCCATTTATAACTTATTATCAATTATTACAGTGAATGAGATGTGTTTTCTGGAAAAAAATTGACTATTTTTTGTGCAAAAATTGTTTTTTCAGTTTACATCTGCACATTTTCAGGGCTGTGAAATCTAAATCGTGAAGGTTCAGGGGTCCACTGCATACAGTATTAAAGAATTGTCATATCTTATTATGAGATCATGTTGTCCAATGTTTTACTTTGCTCATGGGAATTTAGCAGGAAATTAGATATATTTTCCATGAACACAGGTTTCACGGTGCGCTCTCAATGACAGCCTCCACAAAAAAAAAAACTGGCAAGTTCTGCTGCTACTCGCTCCACAAACGTGCGGAAAACGTAACATATTCCCATGAAATCGTAAAAAAGTGGTTAGCGGGTTAGGGCATATTAATTTCATAACATTCATTTAGTAAGTTTTCCAATAATAATCACTGTGTGTTACTTTTATTTCAAAAGTCCACCAATTCTCACTAGTCATGATGTGGTATTTTTAGAACCCACAATGTATTTATTCATTTACTTCCCTGACAGTTACTTTGTGTGTACCCTCGTAGGCCTGTCCCTGGGTCGCTGTCCTCATTGTTGCACCTACGAAACAGACAGAGACAGCCTCTGCCAGCCTCCATGCCTGGAACGCTGCCAGACCCAACCATGCCTGGCTCCTCTGCTGTGTTGATGCCCGTGAGTACACAATGGAGCACAAAGCACACACTCATGGACACACACACGCATAACGTACTTTTGCACTCACATTCTCACATATGGTACGTTTGCGCCTCCTACACTGCACATAAATTGTGCAGAGTTGCTCCAAAGGATGCTCTCTGTCACCATTTAAATCACATAGCACAGCCTAGCAAGGAAGTTGGTTCCTGTAAAAACAAGTAGATCCATATCTGGGTGTGGGTTATTGATTGTATTGAAATGATGCCAAAAAGACTACACAAAGAAGGAGGGAATGATAACAGCTCAAGAGATACCTAATAATTGACTACTGTAAATTGTATTATACTTTGTAATCATCATTATTCAGTGGATTGGTCCGCCCCAGATTAGAAGATAGGACAATTCTATTTTTCCTTTTGTGTTTCAGAAATCACGAAACACAGTCCTGAATACATACTTCAATGAATTTGGTGTGGAAAATCCCAAGAGCCATGAACTAAACTCTGTTAAAGACCTTGGGGTGAACTAGAATGGAGATGGTGACCTCCTCACCTCAAAAATGGGCAAAAATTCCCACAAATCCTGTAGAAAGTCTTCCCAAAGAGTTAAAGTTATTATAGCTGTAAAGGGTAGACCACCTCCATTGTTCTTATAGATTAAATATTGAGGTGTCCCAATACTTTAGTTCATTTATTGTATGTCCTCATTGTAACATGAGACGTGTTTTTGGTATGAAAAAAAAGAACTCCCCCATGTTTATTAAATTAAGAGCTAAGGCATTTTGGAGGAAGATTGACGGTTCAGGAAAGGGGTGCAGGTTAGGGTGATATTTTTACACAAAACACACTTAGTGCAATTAAGGCTGTGTGTGAGGTTCTAGTCCACAATTCTCTCTGGGTGAAGGGGGTTGGGGATCATATATGAGGGGGGGGGTCCACCACACCCCCAACCAAAGTTGAGCAACTGTGAAGTTGCAGCAGCAGCAGCAGCTTGGATAGGCATATATATGCATGCATACGCCCACACAGTTTCCTTCTTTCCTGTACACTCACATCATGTCCCTGTACTGCTGACCTCTCACCCCTGTCACCCGCTCAGCTGATTTCAACACACATGACCAAACTGACCGGCGTCACTCATTGGCAGGTGGTTCCCACAAGAGCATGATGACAGATTCTGAATGTTTGCATACGTCCATTCAATTTTTGAGCACATCCTGCAGCAAGTGGGGCCCGTGGTGTGATGCGTGAGTGCGACTGACACTCGCCACACAACTATAACTATCAGAAACACACGCACACACATCTCTGTTTCACCAGCTTCCTGTGTTAAGTCTCTCCATACTGGCTTCCTGTTCAGGGTCAGCTCCTGTTATCATCACACAGAGCTGTGCACAGGGCAGCCTGTCATGTGAAATCACACTCTTGTGCTCTCTCATCTCAACCGTTTTGGCGCAAAGTTGTTTTTTTCATCTTATTTTGGCCAACATATTTTAGATTTATTGACTCACTTGGCCTTTTACAACTGTTGCCGTTCTTGTGTTGACAGATGGAGAGACAAATGTCCATGGGTGCCAACATGATGGGTATGCAAGGTCCCACCCACAGCAGCCCCTGTTCCTCCGTGCACATTCCCTCCATGCACTCAGAGGCCAAACTGGTGAGTATATGCATACATACACATTTATGAATACACAAACTTAAAAGTGTTGCAGCTTTATTTTCCGCTTTGTATGCCAGCACGGCCCCATGCTTTCAGGCCTGTGTGGATTTCATCATTTGGTGTGTAATCAAAGCTGCAACTCAACCTACCAGTTCAGCACCGGGGACTGGAATAAAGGACTCTTTATGTAGTTGTGGCCCAGCTGCCCACTCTCTGCCTGATGTATATCTTAATGTACAGAACATGTTTTGTAGGACCTGCAACTTGTTAGCACTAGTTCAGCACATGAAGGAAAAACTCCAATGATGTCATCTTCACAAAGGGCACAGTTACCGCAGTGAGCAAAAAAGGAGAGTTACAAAATTCAAAAAGACATGGAGTGCTGCAACTACAACAACCCGTACAGTAGCTCATATAAGTGAGTACACCCCTCACAATTCATCAATCATTTTTATTTTATCTTCTCAAGGGACAATACTATAGAAATGAAACATGATATATTTTACATTAGTCAGTGTACAGCCTGTATAGCAGTAAAGAGTTACTATCTTCTGAAAATAATTCAACACAGTCATTATTGTCTAAATAGCTGGCAACACAAGTCAGTACCAAGATAATTGTGTCTTGCCTACGTGGTGCTGGAAGCTTGAGTGGGGATCTGCGGTTTACATGTACAGTGACATTGTGAAGCAGTGCACCATCGCCTCCCTTGGGGAAACAAGTCCAAACACACCTCCAAGATGACACATGCCTTGCTGAGAAAGCTGACGTTGAAATTGATACAGTGTTGATGCAATGGTCCAATTGATCACCTGTGGGGCATTGTCAAGCAGGAAAAAGGAACGCAAGGTGTCTAACATCCTCCGGCTCCACTAGCGATGCCATTATGGAATTGTAGAAGAGGATTTCAGCAACAACCAATGCAGCTCTGGTGACTTCCATGTCCAAGAGGATTAAGGCAGCGCTACATAACTAACTAAATATTCACACCAAGGACACAATTTGGACGTGTACTCACTTGTACAGTATTGCCAGCTGTGTGTACAGTAAATCCATACTGCTATACAAGATGTACGCGTACAACTCTAACGTACTAAATCAAAATTTCATTTCTATAATATTGTCCTTTAATGATAAAATGGCTGCCGAGATGTGAGAGGTGACATACTATAATTAATGTGGAATAAATACAGTGTCACATTAGGTGATATGTCATGATTAAT
Source organism: Oostethus manadensis (assembly GCA_024372805.1). Lineage (NCBI taxonomy): Eukaryota > Metazoa > Chordata > Actinopteri > Syngnathiformes > Syngnathidae > Oostethus > Oostethus manadensis. Next base: position 5,966,831 of record QODF01000064.1, on the reverse strand, counting down.
ACTGTGGGAACATTTATCGTCATCCAACATTTTTTTAGTAACAATGAAAATGGGATGCTCTCCATAGAAAGAGCAAATGTCCCAACTTTGGAAAGATAATGGTGTAATGGAAAGCGTTAGCTACCCTTCATGTTTGGAGACACTCGCTGATAGCTGACTTTGTTGGAGAGAAACATCATGTGGACAGAACGAAGGAGAGAGGAGTAGTAGAGGTCATTAGAAGAGTTATTGCTCTGATAGAGGAGCACGGGAGCGTTCCCAGGGCATTTAATTCTCCCTCTTCCTTCTGCTCTCTCAAGATTGATCGTCTTTGTGGTCTTTTGACTCTCCTCAACGGTTCCTATGGTAACATGCCGGGATAACACAATATTGGCGTATTAGGCTTATCTCTCCTCTGGCCGTCATCCAGACACATCTTACTCGTTTTTGTTCTCCTCCTATCTATGTAATTGAATTGTAAATGCTCCATTGGGCCTTCCATAAACATATGCAGTCACTAAGTGGCTACAGGCCACCGGTTTAGTCGGCCATCCAGGCACGAGGCACAAAAAGCAAACGCAGCTCAATCAAGATTCTCTTCCCTGATGTCGGAACACAACTGATGGAGTTCCACGATTTCAGGCAGAAAGAATTGGGGGCAATTGTGTTATCAAAGGTGCGATCTTTAGTATGTGTTTCATAAGCAAAGAAGGAGCCTGAATTCCATAATATCCGCGCCCGGGCCGGGTCGATAAATACGGCTTCGCTATCGTATAACAGGGCCATGATCAGCCCCATGTGTCCCTTGTGACGTTCCCGATCCGGCTCTAATCGCATTACCCCGACCATGTTGATGTTCCGCCAATGGGAAATCTCCACATTGTAACCCCACACCCCTGAGGCATGGACCCGGGTGCACTCTCTCTCGCCAAAGTTTACATAGTTACAGCGGGGAAGGGGATTGAGTGGGACTTTGACAGACATGAGGGGAATAGATAGACAGGGAGTTGACAAGTGAGAGACACTGATATTCCCAAACACCAAACACAGGGAAATTGGTATAATTCATGACTTGAAAGGACCAGTTTCCTGCGCCACGCTGCTTTTGTGCTTGTTTGATATTTTGTGGTAACCCTATGCAGGGTTACCCCTCCCCTGCAAAAGCACATAGTGGGGCCAGAGCTTGGGCTAAATGAAGGCTAATTGATTTTGTGGTGGGCCAGAGCAGCAGGGAGGCCTGTCTCTGGTGTAAATAGTTAATGAGCTGAAGACTGTTGTGGCCACTTGGGGACTCATATCTTGCTCGAAGCTCTCTGTTTGGGCTCTGTGAACCCTAGATTGTATCTCTGCATCAGTGTCCATCTTGGTTTTCTTCTGTCTCCCTTTTTCGCCATTAAGTCACCAGCGTCTAAGTCGGACAGCAAAACCCGATGGTGTCATATGCTACTTGAATATTGTCCGCCTTTGCTTTTATTTGTCTGGGAGTGTTTGCTGAGATTGGAGTGTTTTATTAGTTTTGGTACAAGTGATTTTTTGTGTAAAGCACTCGGTGCTTGTGGTGCCGGGTGTGGTTGTGTTCTGTTCTGTTGTGGTCTAGGGAACAGAATGGTGAGTGTTGTGGGCTAGAGGTTGTGGGATAGTTGACCCTCGTAGTGTGAAGGAAACAGAGACGAGGCCAAGTTCCACAGCGTTCCGGCCAATACATTACATCACCGCTTGAAGCCGGTTCTCCGCAGGGCCTTGTGCGCACTCACTCACACACACACACACACACACAAAGCACTGTTTCATCATCTCTGCACAGTGACAAACACACACGGACAGGCAGCCAAGTAAACGTGCACATGAGCTCTTTTCTTTCCTATCAAGTTAGTTCCAAGCAACATATGCAAGTGCAACATGACTAAGCTCATGTTGGTGGGCCCATTTCCAAAGTGGGTGACATTGTTTTTTGTGTTCCTTTCAAACGAGCACGCTGCTTTTCTACATCTTGCATGCCTGCCAATTTCAGACAGCCAAGTCTTTTTCATGTTTTGGTGCCGGCACATGAAAATGTGTTATTTATTAGCATGCAATTAAATATTGTTTACATTGTTGCTAAGGACAATAAATGTGTCACTAAGCATCAGTTTAGGTGCTGAGTGTTTAATGAGGTAAACAATACTATATGTTGCTCCACTGCAGCGCTCTTGGCTGTGGAGCTGGCACACCCCTTGTGGATGACATAATTCCTGGCATGTTCTAAATGTGCTTCTTTTTACTTAGCAGAGAAAAAAAAGTGTGCCTCTCTTAAAGAGATATTTTATAGTTCACAGGAGAACATATTATCAAAGAGTTTCTAACAGGCTAAAGTAGTTTTTTACATTTTGTTTACACGGCCCCTCAGGGTACTTGGTTTTATGGGCATGAAGGTTAGTGATGTGCGGATCCACACTAAAATGTCGAGGCTTTTGATACCACCTCTTCATGCTCAGAAATCTAAAATAAAAATATACATACTTTCAATACTTCAGTCATTTGACGTTTGGCTGTTGAAACGCTGTAAGAAAAAATGTAAGTGGAGCCAAATGTGAACTGTAAATAAAGTTTTCATTCTGAAAGTAGTTCTTAATTATTGTATTTACTGTAATGGTTTTATTATTTTAACTTTTGTTATTGTTTAAAATCGCATTTTCACATATTTTATGTGATTTTGTCATTTGCTTTTCTCTCTTTGTATATTAACTTGGCTATGTTGTAAATCACCCTCGCTTCAGGGTTTAACATGAATAAATAACTTAAATTCATTATTCAATTATTATTTCATTTGAATTAGATTAGACAGATACTTGATAAATCTCCAAGAAAAATACATACATTAATAATTTATTGAACTAATTAATTCATGAAATATCTTGTATTCTTTATGATATCAAAAATACTACTTAAAAATTTACCAGACACATTAAGTGAAATTGCAAAGTATCAGTATCTTATCCGTATTGCCGATACCAGCCTGAATTTTACTCACTATAGATTAAAACGAAATCAGTAGTACACATCGCTAATGAAGGTGTCTAAAACTCACAATCGGCATGAGCGCATTACATGTCTTCTACCAAAAATTGTCAAACTATAGTTTGACTATTTTTATTAATCAGCATCGTTTAAATACTATAGGTAAACCATTAAATTTTTTTTAGGACAATAGTGGAGCCTGTCAGGCTAAGCCTCTTGTGAGGAATTGTGTACACACACAAGTGGAACTCCAGGTTTTGTAAGCAACATCTGTATGAATGACAGCATTGTTAGGGCGTGATGTCATCGGAGAGGGACGGTGAGCTAAGAGCACAGCTGAATCTGCAGGCGGAGTATGTGTACTGTATATATTTGTGTCAGCGTCTGTGTGTGTGGGTGTGTTTTGTGCACGTGGTAGCACATGGCTCACACTCATTCCATTGGCAGCATTGTCCTTGGAAGTCAAAACACATTTTTGGATTAACTGCACTACAACAAACCATGAAGTTGCTTTTAATTATTGCTGCAGCTTTGTCACCTGTGACCACGTCCTGATTTTGAAAATCAGTTGAACATGAACGCTTGGCACAGGACACATGACAGCATGTACTCCCATGCAGATGCAGATGATGAATGTCTTTTTCACCATGGAGGTGAAGAGATTGAGAGTGCGGAGCAGAAGCAGAGAGCTGTGAGTTTATCAGTGCTGGACTGAGGCCAAGGAGGGGCCCCTTTTCACACTGCTTCCACTGTGTTGTTGTTTTTTTCTGACCCACAGACATACTGTCTCTAGGACTTGTCAAAGATAAACTGATGTACTGGCTTGTGTTTATCATGAGGTGCCACTCTTTGATTATATCTTGGTAACAACCTGCAGCACTTATACTAATACTAGAATGAGTATTTATAGTATATAAATTAGAGACGCACAATATTTTTTCAAACTGATAACTTTCTGCTTCTCAAGGCCGATACGAAACAGATAACCAATAACTTATTTATAACAATGACTTTGAATTTGTGCACACTTTGGAGCAAAGACTCAAGGGTGGATTATACAAACCATACCTGTATGTTTGTCCTAACCAAGTACCACTGCCACAAACATCACTGCTACACTACTAACAAAATATAACCTTAACAAAAATGAAGAACAGTTCTGTTTCTAAAAATGGCATTTATTGTTTCAACCAAACAAAACATTATACTTGTAGTTTTTAAATCCTTATTCAGCCACTGCAGTGTCAAACTTAGCAAGCTAACAGGGCTAACATCACATGTCCAAAAATCCATATTTCAATCTATCAGTGTGGCAATCAATTTGTATTTTCCTGGCAAACATACGGAGTTGCAATGTGGTTTTCGTCCCAGTCGCGGAACACTGGACCAGCTCTACACCATTGCAAGGGTACTGGAGGGTATGTGTGAGTTTGCCCAACCGCTCTACATGTGCTTTGTAGACTTGGAAAAGGCATTCGACCGTGTTCTTCGTGGTGTCCTGTTAGGGTTTCAGGGGTGCTCCGGGAGTACAAGATTGGTGGCTCGCTACTACAGGCAATTTGGGTCCTTGTACAGTCAAAGCAGGAGCCTGGTTCGCATTGCCAGGAGTAATTTGAGCTTGTTTCCGATGAACGTTGGCCTCCGCCAAGGCTGCCCTTTGTCACAGATTCTGTTCATAATCTTCATGGACAGAATTTCTAGGCGCAGTCAAGGTGTTGAGGGAGTCCAGCTTGGTGACTTTAGGATCTCGTCTCTGCTATTTGCAGACGATGTGGTCCTTATGGCCTCATCAGGCTGTGACCTACAGCATTTACTGGAGCGGTTTGCAGCTGAGTGTGAAGCTTCTGGGATGAGATTCAGCACCTCCAAATCCGAGGCCATGGTTCTCAGTCGGAAACGGGTGGACTGTACCCTCCGGGTTGGGAGTGTGGTCTTGCCTCAGGTGGAGGAGTTCAAGTATCTCGAGTTCTTGTTCCCGAGTGAGGGAAGGTTGGAGCGTGAGATCGACAGACGGATCGGTGCAGCATCTGCAGTAATGCGGTCACTGTACCAGACCGTCGTGGTGAAGAGAGAGCTGAGCCGGAAGGCAAAGCTCTCTGTTTACCGATCGATCTACGTTCCCACCCTCACCTATGAGTCATGAGTTATGGGTCATGACCAAAAGAACAAGATCGCGGATACAAGCGGCAAAAATGAGTTTCCTCCGTAGGGTGGCTGCACTCACCCTAGGAGATCGGGTGAGGAGCTCGGCCATTCGGGAGGAGCTCAGAGTAGAGCCGCTGCTCCTTCACATCGAGAGGAGCCAGTTGAGGTGGCTCGGGCATCTAGTCCGGATGCCTACCCGGGCGCCTCCCGGGTGAGGTGTTTCGGGCATGCCCACTCGGGAGAAGGCCTCGGGGAAGATCTAGGACATTGGCCTGGGAACGCCTTGGTGTCCTCCCGGTGGAGCTGGAAGAGGTCGCTGGGGGCTGGGAAGTCTGGACTTCCCTACTGAAACTGCTTCCCCCGCGACCCGGACCCGGATAAGCGGAGGAAAATGGTTTACTAGTCGACATAAAATAGTATTTTTAACGATGGTAAAGGGCTGGTGGTCCAGTGAAGCTAGCTTTGTGGATACCTCTTTAGGAGCGCTGGCGTCTTCATAGGCTTTCAAAACACCCTTGTAGCCATGATGGTGGTTCAGGTGGCTGATAAAGTTTGATGTGCTGAAGCTCAATGTTTTTTCCCCTCCTGGTGGAATGTTTGCAGAATAGTTGGTGTAAATAGCACACAAAATGTCTTCATCTGAGACACTGAAGGAGTCCCACAAAATCAACACCATTATGTTTACCCTTTAGCTCAGCGGAGGTAGAGAAAAGACAACAGCTGCAGCACGTCACATTTAAGGAGCACTTGATTTGCTCACCTTAACGCAGTAACACACATCACAGTACGGGTAAGATTTTTTTAAATTATTGGTTATCCAAGGTATTTTGTATGTTATCGGATTTATCAGTATGACATCATAATTGTGTATACTGGCCCCATAATTATCGGTCCACCCCTAAAAAAAAAAGGAAAATATGAATATAAATATATTACAGATGTCCGATATTGGCTTTTTTTCTGATATCCTGTATGCCGATGTTATCCAGCTTTCAACGTTCGACTGTGATATCAACCGATATGTGTAACAACACATATAGTGTAAAATGTGTAAAATAAGTGAACCACTGTGTGATAAAAAATTAATTGTGTACTCACCGTTTGATGCCACAAAGCATATAAGCAAGTACAAGAGGTACAAGTCACCTTTGGGTATAGTGATGCTCAAAATTACCTTTATAATGTAAATGTTTAGTGTGTGATATTAGGATGATTTAGGTATGATGATTGAAGTATTGAAGGTAGACATAACAAGTGCTTCATGTTACGTTTTGTTTTTCCTTTGTTTTCACACGTTTCCCTTTTTTGTGCACTTATTTTGGTTATCTGTTTCCTGTGTGATGCATGGTGCAGCTGCTTTGCAGTCGCTGGAAAGCATGTGCATTTGTATATTTGTGTAAATACTGCTATTCGTGTATTGTTTTTCGTAATTCTCAACTGCAACTGCAAGTGCTAAAAGAAGTTGACTAATGTATACAAAGAATCTGTATTCTAATGTACGTTGTAATTATTGACAAAATGTCAAGCTTTAAATGTTGCACTGACCAAGACAGATTATTTTTCAATGTAAATTCTGTTCTTCTTTTTTAGTGTAATTGTCGACTTGGTGTCCATTTAGCCATGGTGTTTAGAGTAACCAGGACTAAGGAAATGTGTACCAGTTTTTTTTGCAGTTACAATCATTACATCAAAATAGGTTAAATTTATTGTCCTTTGCCATGATTGGTACCCTGCTTTGGTGGCATCACAACAGTTGCTCACTGAGTTGAGGTTGCACATGATATTATTTTTTGTCAGACTTTTGAGGCATATTTTTTTTATTATTGTAAGACTTTAAGCATTGAAATTTTAGGTTGTTTTAGAGAGCCGGGTGATGTTCACAAGCACCATTCCTTTTGGCAGATAATTTAGGTATAGTTACTGAGTATTATCAAAAAGCCACAGTCTGCTACGAATAGAAATTTAAAATAGTTTTTTTTTAATGCAAGTGTAGTGTGTGGATGGGGGGGGGTGACAGTTTTGTAGCAAAGTGTGAATGTGTTTATTTTCAGATTACTCTATGTTGTTTTTTTGCTGTGCTGATGCAAAGGCCATTTGGTCACGGTTCAGGGCCTGTGAATGGGACGGGATCTGACAAAGCCAAGCCTGCGTAAACTAGCTGCCATCACCCCATGGCCCACTGTCCATGAGCCCCCACCTTAAGACAGCCAACAACCACCACATCCCAGACACTAACCATTGAGTTATTCCCTGGACTCCACAGTAAGACCTCCAACACCAGGGAGGTGATTGGATTAAGATTGCTGGATTAGAGATTTCACTCTGATTACGTTCCGTCAATATTGACTAGTTTGGTCAATATCTGATCTCCATGGACACCAGAAGATCCCATGTGGTCCCACTTTGTTTTTTTTCCTAATAGCTCTACACAGAACAACTGGATTCAATAAAGTCATTTGTTTTCCTTTTTTTAAGAGGATAGATTGATTCTCTGTCACTTCGACATGTTGGAGAGCCAGAGAAAATGTATTTTCCTTGGGGTCTCCAGTGAACCTCTTCCACTTCATGTTACCTATTACCCTTGCCACAGATTTATTTGCAATTGCTGTTCCATTGGCAATAGCAGGTACTACCAGGTACCATGATTTCTATAACTTGGCCAGGCACGGTTCTAAGTGAGCTGACTGCAAGTCTTTCTCATTAGTCCACCACATTTCTTGCATCGAGGAAAACATGCACGCTGATGTCAGGACATACTCACACTCGGCCAATCGTGTGGCGTCTGTGCCCACTTAACACCTTAAGCGCTGAATGTTATGCGGCCATGTATGCAATTGCGGCCAAACGCAGCATGCCTTCCCGCTTTTGGCAGAGGTAAGCCAGGGCCTGTGACGAATCAATGCACACACATATGAAGACGTGCAGTGACAGCATGACTAAATCATTGAGATTCTTAATGATAACCGACACAATTCATAAGGGAAATAAAGCCTCAAACCTTTTCAAAAGTCAAACTCGCCACACGCTCTAGACAACATTGATGTATATAGAACGTGTGATTTCATGAATGCAGTCGCCGGTCTTGCAAGTAACGACAGCGGCAACCTTGCACAAAATTACAATATTGACAATACAGAACACCTCCAAAAATTAAAGTCAGACAAATTCCAGTAATACAGCAGAATAGAATTGATGTCACAAAGAAATGTTCCATGGCTGGAGTGCTCAGTGTGAGCGCAAGCCAGCATGGGCCAGGAAGGGAGGGGAAATGGCACCCAAGTCCAGCACTGTACGAATGGCCAAATGTCAGTAGGCCCTTAGTATACTTTGTTGAGGTGCCATTTAGCAATCTCCACTTTGCTGCAGCGGCAAATTTTGTTGCTGCCCTCAAAAAATGTTTCCCCATACGGTGGCCAGCAGTCACACTTCGATAAGTAAGAGCTGGATACGGCCCGGTTTTTGCAGCTTGTTGCGCTACTTTTTTGATGCTGAAAACCGACCACTCCAAAGCTTTTAATGGGTGTATAATCCATTTTGGTATTATACACACAATACTTTCATTATCAGATGCCCTTGTTATTCTTTGACCTCATGTTGTGCTGGTGGTTGTAGTGATAAGCATGAAGGGTTATTGAGAGCTCTGCTTTACATGAGAGGGAACAGACCATAGTCACAGCCCCATCCATTAAGTTGACAGGGTGGAGAAGCTGCTCAAAGCGTGAGTGCATCGCACTCCTTCCGTACCCATCCAGCCAGTTTGGCTTGTGGCTGCAACCAGTGGTGGGCTCCGATTGACTTGGCTCAGGACCTGAGAGAAGAGAGAGAGGGGGCGATATTACAGCCCAGCTCTCCCATCAGACTGTCTGCCTCGCTATTCCCTGAGGAAATCAGTTTAACAGTCCCCAGCTCTTGGCAAGAAGAGGGCTGGGGAGGAAGGGTGTACAAGAGAGGGGGGGTGGAGGGTTACTGCCTTTCTGGGCGAGAGGGAAATCTAATAAAACTCAACTAATGGGGGTGTGGAGTTTAAGGGGACATAGAGTGGGTTCTGCAGGCAGGCAGGCACATAGTGGGTCGTGAGGGTGATGGAGAGGGAATTAGAGCCTCTTAGTGCTTGGCAAAGCTACACAGACAAACTCCTGCTTTTGAACTGCAGATGGCGAACCCATGTTGGGGTTGTAGTTTGAATTTGGGGACTGAGACACGCCAATATTGTCAAAAACTTTATGGCCATCATAAATTATCACACAAGACACTTCACATTAAAAATAACCACTAGAAGTTGTGCTTGCACACACAGTCTGTATGTCATAAACAGAAGGCAGTACAGTGAAACCCCCAAAGTAGAACACTATTTTTTTCAAATTTTGACACCCGTTGACTTCAAAGTTGTTTTAATTACCAAGGCATACCAAGTTATGTAAAGTGAATTTGAATCGTTCCAGGCACAAACTGTCTCCACCAAACAAACTTGATTGACATTTAATCATTTCTAACTGCCATAATTAGCAGGTAATAACTGTATAATAGTCACTGGATTATCAATAAAACAAAAAATAACCTATGAAGACACCTGTCTGACAAGTACTAGCAAGAGAACAGGAAAGTGTTTGCAGAGACTCTATGTATTACTGTAAATAATAAAGCCTGGAATGCTTTCACAGCATAGAAAACCCGTGTATGACTTTCTAAATACATTTTTACTATTATTAGAAGCATGCAGGCATGAAATAACACCACTATTGTCACCTTTACACTCCTATTATTTTTTGTTTACACCACATTACGCAGGCAGATCACTGCAGAGATGGCCGCTGCTTGCATAGCATGCTACTGAGCTCACTAATTAGCTTCTCCAATTTACTTATGATTAACTAAAGAAAGTGTTTCAAACAGAGTGGAGGAGAAGGACAAAGTAAGAAGCAGCCATAACGTACCACTTTTACACAGAATTGGGGGAGTACTCATGTTGAACAGGCCATGGCTGACTTCACTTGCGCAGTATTGTCTGTCCATTGTTGGGAAAGTGATGAGAACATAAAAACGGTGACAGGTGAGGCAGACCAACACCTGTAAGATGAAAAATAAAAAAATCGAATAATGATAACATAAAACAAATATTGATATTTGTCAATTGAAATGTATTACACATTCATCAATGAATTTGCACAGTTACTGATCAAGTGAGGCTGCCACGAGCTTGCCTGGCTACTGTCACACTGCACACTGAGTTAGACCATGGCGTTTGTCAGTTTTAATAATATGTTGCAGATACATTTTTATGTTACAAATCTCCACTGAATCTTAAAAGGGCCAGGCGTGTGTGAGCTGGAAGGTGCTTGTCACTGCCATTTTTGCATTAAAAAAAGCAAATGTTTTGTTTTATGCTTTTTTTTTTTTACATCAGCAGCAGCAGAAGCTAGCAGAAAGTCAAACGCATTCAGATATTTTATGCAATGTTGAATGAATATACCCAAGCTCACCAGGAGGTGATCAGACTTTTACAACAAAGTATCCAAACTTTTCCTGCATGTACTTCATATATACATAAAATGTTACATAAAAATGTCTTCCAGTTTAAAATAAATAAATAAATGGGCCTAAGAAGTATTTTAAAAAACGATCTTGAAACAACCCCCCCTCGTTAATCACCACCTTATCGTAGTGGAGGGGTTTGAGTGCCCAAGTGATCCTAGGAGCTATGTTGTCGAATCTTGAACAAAAGTGAATTGTTCCCTTTTTTTGGTATGTTCTTAATGAGCAACCTGTATTTAAAAACCCTCCAAAAGAATCAACCATGAACCTCACCACACATTACTGACTGGTAATTCTCAGATAAATACAACTCTCCAATAAAAAAATACAAATAATGATACAAATGAGCAATATATAATACTTTACGATATTTATTTTTAGGATTGTCCATCGATGCAGAAAATGTGCAAAATTAACAGTTTGCCCAGTCTGAATTATTGTATTTTCAGTAAATGAAAGTAATAATAGTTCCTGTTTGTAATCTCTCCATTTCTACTGAACAATGGTGGCACACTGATTTTGCTTTGTCCACTTGATTGGAATTCATGATATTTTTTGACTTATGAAGCATCAAGTGTTTCAGTGATTGAACTCCAAGTTGTACCACTTGTGACACAATCTACTTTATTTGTATGGCTAACTTTCTCTTCTCGATACAATGTGATCTCTGGCTGAATCCTGCTATAAGGCGAGACAAGGCTGCGTGTTGCAAAATACCACTTTACAATATTCCGCTTTTAAGGGAAGTAAGAGTGCTTACCTTGACCTTAGTGAGCTTGATTTAGCCATCCCAGAGGCAGACGCGGTGCTCTCTTCTGTCAATACCTGGTCCACAGTTCCTCCACCCAGGCCTAATAGATATGAAGTCATTTGTCGAGTGAAAACCCGTGTATGTCCTCAGAATTATGCCCAGACCACTCAAAGGACATTACTCAGAGTCTGCTGTGTCAAAGAGGAAGTGGCCATTAATAAATATCATTAATGGCCAATCAGCTGGAACCACATAAAAGAGAAAGGACTAAAAAGCTGTGGTAGTAGAGATCAGGGGGCAAAGGTCTAAGTGTAGACAGCTCCCTTCTGGACAAAAGATGACTGAGGGTGTTTCCATAATAGAACATCAATAGTCCTAATGGCTCTCTGCGTTTTTTACAGATATTGCTTAAGATGTTGTAAATGTAGAAAATATCTAAAATTAAAACAAATAATGGTTAATTAAAGCAAATACCAGATAAGGGCAAAGTTAAATCATGTCTTCAACTATTCTGGTAAAGCTGCAGGTCCTTTTTGCAAACTGATGTTACTGTAATTGAAAGTAAAAACATGTTTTTTTCTAAATATTTGGAAGATGATTAACATACAGTTTATTTCTCGCCATCTTTTAATAGTTAAAGTTTTCCATATTGTGTTATTTTTTGTCACGTTTGGTATGGTCAGACAGACTCTAATGACACATATTATTGTTAGAACGTCATTAAAATGTCTATTTTGCATAATAAGGGACCTTTATTATGTTACTTTTATTTGATATTGGCAAAATGTAGTATCTCCAGGAGCTGCATCATAAAGATAAAGTTTGTATGTAAGTGTTAGGACAGAATCTGCAGCGCACTCATCCCTAATAGCATACTTGGGCTTCTTTTAAAAACTATTTTCTATGTCTGCCATGTAGAAATGGACTGTGGTGTATGTGAGTTATTAGATCAAAACATTTAAGACTCATTAGGAAGGTTGATGAAGGTGTTTTCATCATTGCTTTTTTGCCAATCCTTTACTCGCATTACTGTAGTTGTGGATACACTGATTTAAGTAAGTGGCAGTAATCTGCTGAGGTTTTCTTTGTACTTTTGAGGACGCTTTTGAAAGCATTTGCTTAGAGATAGCTGCACTAATAGCCTTATACCGGGATAAGAGATTTTAAGTCAGTAAGTAAAGTGGAACCCACGTAATTTGGTCTAGATTATTTTGTCCATCAACTCATCAAAAATGATGAAAAACTCTCCAAACCAGAACAAAAAATGTTCTCAGTAGGACTCAGTAATGAGTAGCTCCACCGTTCTTGTTAATCACTTCAATAATCGGTTTGGGCATGCTTGATGCGAGTGTTTCCAGGAAGCTAGTGGGAACATTGCTCCAAGTGGTGAAGATGGCTTCACAAAGACTGTCTGGAACTGTTTGCCAATTTTATAAACTTCCCTTGCCATCCATCCCCAAATGTTCTCTATGGGATTTAAATCAGGGGAATATGCAGGTTGGTCCAAAAAAGTGATGTTATTCTCTCTGAAGAAGTCCTTCGTCAAGCGAGCATTGTGAACTGCAGTGTTGTCCTGTTGAAAAACCCAGCTGTTACCTCACAGATGAGGGCCCTCAGTGTGATTTGAATCCCAAAGATAACATTTGGGAATGGATGGCAAGGGAAGTCTATCCACCTTATTCCTAGCCCCCATGAGCCTTTGCGTGAGTTATGGGCGAAACTTCCGGTAGACACCCGAACCGGCGTTTATTTACATTACAACTGTTGAACCGATTGCACAATTCCTCTTTTTTGGGATCGATAACTACATAAAAATGTAGGAACACCACCTGTCATGTTTTAAACAAGGCGATGTAACAATTTCGTTGCCTACTAAACTTCAAGGGTGGGAGGATGATCTGAAAAAGTGGCCAAACATCACCTATAGTAGCATTTGTAGCTACTTTCTCAACTATATTGAGGCTTTGAATAATCGTAGAAGCTCCGAGGCATATCGATACCTTCATAGCGATATGGTTGGTCGGGTTTTGTTTAAAGATGTTGAGCACAATCTTATGTATCTAAAATATGATGTTAAACCAATAATGCCAATAATCCACGCAACGGATAATTTAAAGGTAATCGAGCAGGTAGGTAACTTTATTTATGCTTATTTCTGCCGTGGTAGCACACAGTTCTGATCTATTGTAACGTTATCGCTTGTTTACATGCGGCGAGAGCAGATGAGGAGTGCACAGTGTGTAGCTTGTGTTTCTATTTCATGCTTTGACAAAGTCAACAGCGATTTAAAAAGTGGTACTTGGAATAACTGATACCAGGGAGATGTACACACAAAATATCTTACCTATTCTTGTGACACTGCTGTCAGGTCTCCGCAGTACCCAGCGTCCTTTCGCTGCTTGTTTTGGAGTATCCCAACCATAATGCAGGATGTTAGTACAACCACGAGCCGCACAACATGTCCGTGAGTTGCCCAAAACCATTTTTGTACATTTCAGAGGATTTAGTAAATTACGCTTCTAATGTTTGTTTGCAGCGCTAAAGCTAATAAAACCACCAACTCTAATTGAAAACAATAGCACAGTGAAATTTCCGGTTGTTATACCGGAAGTTCCATAACCTGTTTTACGTCAGCGGCCTCAGGAGTAAGGTGGATAAAAATGTCCATCAGTTCCAGACATTTGATGCTCTTTGTGAAGCCATCTTCACGAAGATGCAATGTTCCCACTAGCTTCCTGGAAAACATTTGCATCAAGCATGCCCAAACAAATTTTCAAGTGATTAACAAGAACGGTGGAGCTACTCATCACTGAGTCCTGCTGGAAACGTATCTATAAATTACTTTTTTATTGTGTTTTTTGTCACACTCCCCCTTCTTGCTTTTGCATATTGTAGCTCTACTTAAAACCTCATTAAGATCCAAATGTGTAAAAGGTAAATTCGAGCAATTTTTCAACTGGTCTTAAGATTTTAATCAGGAGTGTATATATATGTATGTATACTGTACATACATCAATTTCATTCTTTCATTCATTTTCTATACCGCTCATCCTCATTAGGGTCACGGGGATGCTGGAGCCTATCCCAGCAGACTTTGGGCGGGAGGCGGGGTACACCCTGGATTGGTCGCCAGCCAATCGCAGGGCACATATAGACTAACAAACATTCACACTCACATTCATACTCTAATGGAGAATTTAGAGTCGCCAATTAACCTAACATGCATGTTTTTGGAATGTGGGAGGAAACCGGAGTACCCGGAGAAAACACGCACGAGAAGAACATGCAAACTCCACACAGAGATGCCCAACGGAGATTTTACCCCAGGTTTTCAAGATCTCCTGACTGTGTGTCCAATGTGCTAACCACTCAGCCACCGTGCGGCCCCAATACATCAATTTGACATTATATAAGTACACATTTTTGGTTCTAAAAAAATAAATAAAAAATTTTCACTCCTCCTTTTCCGGATCCACATCCTGATTTCTTGGTGTTGTACTGTAAGTGTCGTTGAATGTAAATACATGACTTTCTAATTTTAATACTTTGTTGAACAGACCCTTTCAACGTTGATAGCAAAGTCTGTGTTTTTGAATGTAAATCATCTAACTGCCTGGTTCTTTCTTTGTATGTTGTATCCTCCATTATCCTTGTTGTCATGATTATATAATGTTTAATATGTATCCAGATCATTGATGTATTTGACAACCAGCACTCCTGCTTCATCTGGATCTCCATTTAGCTGGATGTATATTTTGTCCAAGTACTTTGTATCTTTCCCTGGTTCCTCCCGTCTTGTGATTTCTTAGCAATGTCAGTGTTTTTGTATTGTCAGTAGACGTTTGTGCCTTTCAACTTCTTTCTCTGTTACAGCAGTGCAGTTTTGATTTCCCTGTTTGTGAATTTAACGTTGATGACAGGTGTGGTGTTGTTTCTGCCATAAAATGGGATGCAAGTGTCAATGGTGTTGATATCTACATCCAGCTTCTTTTATTGTAGGAAGTTGACAATGTGTTGCTTTGTTGAAGGAACATCCATTCCATCTGGTTCTCCTCTGTTATGAGCTTTCCTATCTTTTGACCAAGGTGTAATTCTGAGCCCTGTGAGGATCACATTGTTCATTCGTGCATTCCGATCCATCTTATCATGTGTAGCATTAAAATGTTTACACGTCGATTTCCTGTTCAGTTTGGACAAACTGGACAAACGGAGTAGTTTGTCACATGCCCTATTGTATGAAAACCGAGACAGTGTACCTAAGTTTTTGACAAAAACTGAATAATACGAAAACTAAGGTTTGACTGATGTCATATTTAATTCTGTTATGCTCGGGTCTTTTGGTCCCACATTGGTGCATTGTTGCAATTTCATCGCTGTCCACTTCTTTATCATGACTTCTTAGCATCCTAATAACTATTTGACCTGCATCTGGATTTTGACACTCTGCGGCTGTTTTGGATTGGCTAATTCAATTAGTAACCCGACAGCACCACGCTGGCAGCTAGACTCCTCTCAGACACACTGATAAACGAGCTCTCGTTGTCAAGGGCTGATGGCATGTAAAGAGTAAAAGTAGGAGAACACCCCCCCACCTCAAACACACACACACATGCGTGCACACACACTCCATTCTAACTGAACTGAGGGTTATCACTCTTTATCCTTCTTTTACCCTCTATGTCCCACATGTGCAGGACAGCCATTCCACATGCCGTTATTGCGTTATGCTGTTGTTGCGATACCATGCACTCTGACTGAGAAGGCTGGTGTCTGATTGGTTTCCTTTTTAACAAGAAGGGTGGGACTCACCTCCCTGGTGATGACTGACAAGTTGAAGGTTGATGGGAATGTGTTTTGTGAGAGCTGTCATCCTTAGAATGCATCCTGTGATACATGGACGAAGTCCCCGTCAGCAGCGGTGCCGTGATGGATGTCTGTAAGCTTGATTTAATAAATTTTCTGAGCAGCATGATCGATTAGATTTTTGGGGGGTGTTATTTCAATAATGTGTCCAGATTTTTCCAAAAGAATTTGCCTTATCGCTGTTCTTCTCACTGTGGTTAGTGTCCTTGTGTGATGTGTGTGTATGACTGTAATTCCAAGACAGCTGCAGGCCTGAGGCTGCCCGCTGTGTGTTAGTGTGGCCTCTGTGGTATTTTACCCTCGATGGTCATAACACAGAGGAGTTGAGCCGTTTAGGCTGCGGTCACAGCGTCTACCAGGGCTGTCTTCTAGACTCTACTAATTTGGGGGACACAATAGAAAAATCAACGTATCATTTGTGTCACAATGTGAGGCATCTCTCGTATGACAAAACTGAAACTACTCAGCCAAAACAGGCTCGGCAAGGTCATCATTTCGCAATCCAGTTTGCAACCGTCTCTAAAATAGATAAACATGCTGTGATGCAGGAATTGAGAGTGTAGAGAAGACTCCTGCTAAAAAGCTTTTCACTTGAGGCTTCGTGAAAGAGAGGAGAGGGTGAGCTGATGGTATGCTCCGGTCGCGTCTAAAGTATTGTGATCCAGACCAGCTGGATGACATTCCCTGTGGGAATCATGAATGCAGAGGTTGTTAAAAGATATGGAGCCCCGGACGCTCCATGGACTTACTGACAGCAGCTGGGAGGAAGGGGGAAGGGAGTTCAGAGAAGGAATAAAAGTGTGGGATTCGGCAGTAGCCTTGGGTTGAAGTTTTTACAAAAAGTTGTAAATCAAACACAATCTAAATGCATTTATGCACCGCATTAGACTAAACAATTATTACCTCTTATTTACGCCAATATGCATAAGCTTTTTTCACGTCTAGGTTTGACTGCAACATTAGAACCCTTGTTGCACACTGTGGCCACTTGTATGTTTGTATTATGTTGTCTTTATGCCAAGCCTAGAAACACAGCCTCTTGAGGAAAACTCAAGTAGGTAAACACAAACAACATAAGAACACCTTCGAGAGTGTTTCTCCGGTCTGTTGCAAAAAAGAACCACCATCTCTGTCAGGGCTAAGTAGACCACACGCTTAAAGAAACAAACCTCCTATTGGGTCAACAGTCTGAGGACTTACACCTTGCCAGAGAGCTCATCTTGTATGCAGACACCCAGACACACATGAGCAGAGTGGGAGGTTATTAGGAATATGAAGCGGCAAGACGTGGGATGAGAAATGAGGGAATGTAAAGAGGGAGAAAGACAGAACTGAAGGGGAGACAGAGGACAGACTAAGTGCTTTGATTTGTTCCTCAGATTTATAGATTTATGGAGCTCTTCATCTTCTTATCTAGTCAGCGCATGTAGCCATCATAACTGCTGGTAACTAGCCTGCTAAAACATAGGAAGTCATACACATCTGTAATTATTTCCCTATGGAGATTGTCACATGACTACATTTCTATTAATCACTATAGGGATTGTATACTATAGTACTATACAGTACTATACAGTACTACAGTACTGTATTTAAGACAATACAGTACTAAACACATAATAAGCATAATAGCCGACTGCTTGTTTCTTAATGTCAACATGACAGTCCAACTTCTGTAAAGAGTTGAAGTAATGCAATCAATGCATCCTTTGATCATTGGTGAGCTAAATTGGCTAATTGGCTAACTTGGCCAAACAAATTTTATGTACTTTTTTTTATTTTACTTTGTGTTGCTTTATTTTATGGGTGACAAAGCCAAATACAGAACACCTATAATTACACCTTTTGTTTTTTTTCTCCCTTGCAGTTGTTTTTTTTGTTTTGTTTTGTTTTAATTTCTACAATGTGACATAGACCAATAAAAAATTAGCTAATAAAAAAAGTCCTCTGGGCCATAGTGTGGACACCCCTAATTATCATGCAATTAATCAATAATTACTTCTACACAATCTTCAGATTTTCACCACCCGCCTTATTGCGATGTTATTTTACGAGATTTTTGGTCCTTGTTTCCACTCAGAGGCTGAAGGCTGCACTTTCACACCACCCAGGGGCCATCGCCAATGGAAATATGAACTCCATGGGCCACATGATGGAGATGATGTCGTCCCGGCAAGAGCAAGGCACCCACCATCACATGCACTCGCACTCGCACCCGCACCAGCACATGCAAGCACCTCCCCATGCTTACCAGCACCATGGCCATCACCACCACAGCCAGGGCCACGGCCAGGGCGGCCACCATCTCCCACAGGGACACAACCCCCATCACAACTCCCACAATGCCCACCTCCATCCTGGACATCCACACCAGACCTCGCCACACCCTGCAATGCACTCCGCGTCACAGGTAACACACTGTTCTTCATGTGTTTGCTCCTATTTGGATAGATTTTGGACTATGAATGTGATAGAAATAATACTACCACAACAATAAAGAAGAAACATAATTTTGTGAGAATAAATATGTGATTTTATGAGAATAACCTGAAAATTGAGGGAAAAAAATTCTATAGTACACATGTGAAAAGTCTAGGCCCCAAGGGCCAGATCATTTTATGTGGCCCCAAAAGCCTGGGAATAATTTTTGTCTGCACTTCACCTTTTTCCTTCTAAATGTATGTATTTTTTTCATTTTCACAGAAAAAGTGTACTTTGTGCAATTATTTTAAACTTTCATATTATCTGATCATGGAACAAGATATTTCAAGCACTTTTGGTTGTCAAAAATAAATGCTTGAATATCTGCTTGTCACCTTGACATTCTCACTTATCTGATATCATAAGGTTATTTTCAGATGTATTCATATAGTGACCATTTTAATATTGCAACTTCATTATTATAGTATTACACATTTTCCCCCAAAATGTTATTTTTTTCACAAAAACTAGCACTTTGGTCTTGGAATATTACAACTTCATGCTTGCAATATTCCGACTTTTCCCTCCACTGTAGGTTTTTTGACTTTTTTATAAATGTACATGTTACGACTTAATCCTCTTAAGGATATGACTTATTTTTGCAAAAAAAAAAAGGGTATTACCTTCACTCCATTTTGGTAAGATTGCTACTTTTTCTTGTAGTTTTCCTTTTTTTTTAAAAATCGCGGTCCTCATTCTCATTTTCATTTTTTGACCACTGCTACATCCTTCCAGCATATAACGTAGAATTGTATAACAACATTTTATAGTTTATATACATGGTTAATCAAACAGAAGAAAATTGATTCGCTGTGGCGACCCCTGAAGGTATAAGCAGGGATAAGACGAAAGGAACAGAAGAAGACTCTGTGGTGTGTTGTTTGTTGCATCCATTAGTCCATGTGGAGAACCAGACTACAAATGTTTTCACTTTGCTTTTGCATGTTTGGCATCTATACAGTAGACATTTTTCTGGTTGGGTGCTCTTGATTACTGTAATATGAAGGTGCTTTTGCTTTAAAGCCAAGCTTTTTTTTATATTTGTATCCATTAAGGGTATTTAGCTGCAGTTCAGTCAGCTTGTTTTGCAGTGAAGAGTCCTGAAACTTGGTTTTTAATTATTCTGAAGGCTTGTCCTCTGGAAACTATGCCCCACGCCCGTCTAAGCTGCTTGGCTGCCCCAGGTGAAAATAGAGTGTGGTCCTCATGGTGTTCCAAGCCCTGTGGCTTATGGCTTATAAACTCAAATACAGAGGAACCCGTTTAAGTCGACCCTGTTTATGTTGACAACCCATCTAACTCATCAAGTCCTGGCCCCCCGTGTTCTTCTTATTACTATTCTTTTTGTTGCTATTGCCAGAAGATTTCAGACCCAAATTGGCCAGTTTATGTTGATATGTGTTGTACTATTGTTAACTTCATTATTATTGTGTGCGTATTTTTTCAGATGCAGATACAGTATGTGGTTATGTCAAACTCAACAGAGACAATTAACAACATGCACCTGTTTACATTTTTCGCAAATGAAGGTCGACGATTATTGGCCGTTCTCCTCGTGTCTTTGGCCAAAATCACAAGTCCAAGCAATGGATAGTTTTGGTTACATCGACGATCGCTTATGTCGATGTCAACCAGCCAATTGTTGACTTAAACGTGGTGCATTGTATATCTGGTTGTACTACGGCTGACAGCATTCAAAATAACTTGATGTAAACCACTTTGTCCTTGGATTGTCCGATGTCCTTTATTTTGATAAGCCTATTGGGTGATGGAGAGATACAAGTCACTGTGCACTGCAACAGTACCATTAGAGCATTGAAACAACACACTGTATGTATGCTTGGCGTCCATTAAAGATGCTTGTGTTTTCCATGCTTCTAATAAAAATGGTAATGGTCCAAACTGCAAACACTTGACCTTGCCAAGTCTGTGCCAAGATCTGTCAGTACATATAAAGTTGTGTCTGAGTGGAAATGGGTGGTGGAAAAGTCGCCCACACCTCTTTAACTAGGTGGGCAGGTTGGTGAATCAGCCCAGTCACTCACTCATTCAACCAGATGTTGTTTTGAGGCCAAGTGGCGCTCTTGAAACAGCTTTATGTGGTAAATGTATGGACCCTTGTATGGAGAGCAGTCAGGTGCATGGATGTTTTCCAGGTGTGTCACAGAGATTATATCTGTGGTTGGAAGTTGGCAGACATAATGTCTCTTTAGACAGCTCATTTATGATGCATCCCACTGACCCCTCCCTCTCTCTATGTTTCAGATGTCTCCCGCCACACAGCAGATGCAGCCCACGCAGACGCTGCAGTCTCCGCCCCCAAGTGGCGGACGCCGCCGAAGGGTAGTGGACGAAGACCCGGACGAACGTCGGCGGAAGTTTCTGGAACGAAACCGAGCGGCAGCGACACGATGCAGACAGAAGAGGAAAGTGTGGGTGATGTCGTTAGAGAAGAAAGCAGAAGAACTCACGCAGACCAACATGCAGCTTCAGGTACAAAAAGGACATATTGGGTTTCTTTAATATGCAGGTGGTCCTCGTGAGTTGCGTGCACACAGCGGAATAATATGTAGTCAGGAAGTACAACCTGGCTGTTTTTAGTTGACTTTATAACTTTAACCTCCACTATTTCTCCCTAGCGTGCACAGACTCTTCTGGTGACAACGTATAAAAGAAAAGGAAAGTGAAAAGTGAAGTGAAATCATCATAAATGCTCAGTGGAGAAATCACCAAAAATTTTAAATATATAAAATTATACTAAAAAAAACTTTAGTTTCCTTCCATCCATTTTCTATGCCGCTTATCCTCAATAGGGTCGTGAGGGTATGCTGGTGCCTATCCCAGCTGACTTTGGCGCAGAGAGGCGGGGTACACCATGGACTGGTTGCCAGTTGTAATGACTTTTAAAATGATGAAAAATGTTGAAATTATTTTATGTAATATAGCATTTCATTTTTAGGACACTACGCCTTAACAACCATAGTTTTAAAAGTGGCAATAATATTTACGATGCTGTTCTGTATATGCGGGGTGGGACAGCCACTTTATGTTCTCTGAGGGTACCCCACACTTTCAAAACCGCAGTTGATGCACCAGCTAGGACACATCTAATGTGATATTACCATTAGCATTGGGGCTAACTTTGCCATTACAGGTGAGTGGAGTGGGTGGACTAAAATCAGTCAG
The DNA here is from genome assembly GCA_024372805.1 of Oostethus manadensis. NCBI lineage: Eukaryota > Metazoa > Chordata > Actinopteri > Syngnathiformes > Syngnathidae > Oostethus > Oostethus manadensis. The sequence continues at coordinate 5,944,897 of QODF01000064.1, read as the reverse complement.
TTAGGTTTTAACTGGTAAGAAAAAAAACATTGTGTATTTCTTTTAGGCTTAACCATAAATGACAATACATAAAAATTGGTATTTTGTATTGTTTTCAACGTTAATCTCTTCCAATGAAACACTATCTGTCAGTGGATTGAACTGTCAGGCTAAATTATGGTTCTGTTTTCTTTCATTTCAGAATGAAGTGACAATGCTAAAGAACGAGGTGACCCAGCTCAAGCAGCTCCTCCTCACACACAAAGACTGTCCCATCACCACTATGCAAAAAGAGTCTCAAGGTTACCTCAGTGAGTCACTCCAGCACTTTATTCTTACAGTGTAATTGTTTTGCCAGAAAAAACTCCACAGACTGATGCATGATGAGATTTTGCGCTCTAGTTCCCACATTTTCTCCACAGGACTCCTCCCACACTGGGAGTAGGTAGTTTGAATCCCATGTGGGATGTTTTCTAAAGACACGACGTGAGAAGTACGTCATGAGGTGCACGCCTGTGTTCGTACATCCTGTGTCTTGCTGATTGCTGTCAGCCATTACATCAGGACCCCACCCTTTCATACAAGATACATTTTAATTAGGATAAGGAGCCTCCCCTGTGTGGCTTTAGCAAGGAAAATCAGGCTCACTTCCGTCCTGGCTGAATGTTTTTTATAAAGCAGAGAGCTGCGTCTCAGACTGGGCGAGACATTCAACAATGAGTCTTAGGTAGTGTACACATTTTCAGTTTAATGTGACCATAATCTGTCAGGTGTGTTTACAGAGCTGAGTGATTCTGTGTTCCATGTTGGTGATATCTGTTCTTGGTCTGTTTTTACAAGTGGGATGTTTGGTGTGAATTTTTGGTCTGTTAAAAAACAGCCCACAGGCAGTACTGCGCAAAAGTCTTAGGCTGATACTCTCGTCTAGGTAGATGCTAGAAACCCCTAAGTTTTTAGAGGGGTGATGACACATGGATCAAAGTAGAATATTTCATGAGAATCAGGATAAAGGAGCCAATACAATATTTTATTATTACACTCTAATCACTTTACCCATCAATTTAGCATCCCCTATGAACCAGGAAGTAGTCTGCTAATTAACAAACAGATGGAAAAACACAAATACTACACAATTGTTTTGATTTTTCAATTTTTTAAATAATTTAGTCTTGGTGGAGCGCCGCACTTTACTAAGTGATTTTCTAGGTATATGCTGGTCCTTAACGTATTGCTAAAACAACATATGAAATGGTGGCTTAAGGCTTTTTTACAGTACTACAGTATACACAAAAGGGCACATATTATTATTGTGACCATATTCTGATGGCTGAAAACCTGGTATCTCAAATGATACTCACACTTTACTCAAAAATGGCTTATAATTGTAATATACTGTATGTTAATGGATGGAAAGTATGGATAGAAAATCGTTATACAGGTTCCCAAAAAAACGGGAATTTTGGAAGTGCGTATTGGCAGACATGAGCAAGTGGCAGCATTGCGAGACAGTGACCTTGAGCACGTAAACACACTCCCATTTTAGTAACAATGGATCAGTGGAACGGACAACAGCGTGTGTTTGCCATAAAAATGTTTAGTAAAAACGGTGATAGTTTGACAGCTGCGCAGAAGGAGTTCCGACGTTTTTACAGGAAGTAATTATTTTTTTAATGAAAATTCCATCATTCATTCATTCATTCATTCATTTTCTGTACCGCTTATCCTCATTAGGGTCACGGGGATGCTGGAGCCTATCCCAGCTGACTGTTTCTTAAATTGCACGTTTTAGGGTTTTAATTACTATGACCAAAATATTTTTCTTCCATCAGTCTTGGTTTTATTGGATTGTTAAAATGTTCTCGTTTTTTTTTTAGTCACCCCTCGTTACAAAATACTTACTATAACTTAAGACATACAAAGGAAGAACGTTTGTTGGTTTGAAGAACCCGCACAAAAATGATTCCAAAATTTGAACAACTCGGGAACCTGAGGTCGATTGTGTTTCAGTTTTTCTTTAGCTTTTTATGGCTTTTTGGCAACACTTAATTCAAAAGGCCACCCACACAGCATCCTCTGAGAGATTCTGTCACATGAAGCAGTGTGTCTTTGACGGTGGTCAATTTAATGGCTCAATGAAAAACAATGACAACCAGGACATTTTCATCATTATAAAAAATAATAATAACAGGACAGCCAGGACAGGACATGAAAAAAGGACATGTCCTGGGACAACAGGCTGTTTGGTCACACTGTTATTGTAGTCATGACCGAAAGAATGAGATCGCGGATACAAGCGGCGGAAATGAGTTTCCTTCATAGGGTGGCTGGACTCACCCTAAGAGATAGGGTGAGGAGCTCGGCCATCCGGGAGGAGCTCAGAGTAGAGCCGCTGCTCCTTCACATCGAGAAGAGCCAGTTGAGGTGGCTCGGGGATCTCGTCCATATGCCCCCCGGGCACCTCCCTGGTGAGGTGTTTCGGGCATGCCCAGTCGGGAGAAGGCCCCGGGAAGACCTAGGACACGCTGGAGGGACTATGTCTCACAGCTGGCCTGGGAACGCCTTGGTGTCCTCCCGATGGAGCTGGAAGAGGTCGCTGGGGACCGGGAAGTCTGGACTTCCCTACTGAAGCTGCTGCCCCCGCGACCCGGACCCGGATAAGGGGAGGAAAATGGATGGATGTTATTGTAGTGTTTTCAACACTTTTAAGTAAGTTTAGTGAAAGTGTGTGGTCCAAAATCTTGCATTTTTGCTGGAGTTTATACATCCTAAAAGTGATTTTAGTAAGCTCTTCTGGAACATGCTGTTTTGTGTGTGTGTGTGTGTCGCCTTAATGTAAATGAGCTATGTTTGTCCACAGAGTGTGTGTCTCCAAGAATGGCTATTGTGCACTTTGTCCACTTGTTATGTAAACAATGTAACGTGTATCACATACAACATAACGCAACACTAGCGTAGATGTATGTGCTACAGTGCTAACACCACAGTGACATTGTTAACATCATGCTAGGTTATCCTCTTTGCTGAAGAAAAACAAAATGATAAAACGTATACGACCCACGGCTGTAGCTGAGCGACAAATAGTTGGTGGAGCTCTGACTTTTATTTGGGGTTTTGTAGCGAAGCATCCTTGTTTACCAACCAAACCAACGGTGACACAAATAGCAGAAATCTTTCATTGCAAACTTCTCACATAACTTATATTTCACGAGAGTTTTTGCAACAAAGACATTGTGAGCTGCAGCGGTGAGACGCTGTCTCTCTCTGTATGACACACTCTTCTCCAGCGGATGGCTGCATTTGTGTGTTGGATAGACAGAACGTTAAGTCCACACCCGATGTCCGTGCTTTTTTTGCCCAGGTAAATTCCCACGACCCACTGAAAATGACTCTGCGACCGACTTTTGGGTCACGACCCACCTGTTGCAAATCACTTCTCCGTGACGTGCTTGGTTTACATAGGAAGGAGTCATCTACGTGTAGCTGGGGTGGGTCGGAGACAGAATCATGTCAGATAGGAAGGAGGTTTTACCTTCATAATGTCATGAAAAGCCAGAGTTCAAAAGAAACTATTTGAGCATCTCTTCTGTCAAAAGTGAAGCAAGAGCAAACTAGTAAGGGAAAAGGTCGACTTTTGTCACCTTTGGTGCTTATAATTGTAGCGACACATATGACTAGTAGAACATCATAAAAAGTCCTTTAAAGTATTTCTTTAATGATATCTCTTCTGTCTCCGCAGGTCCAGAGAGCAGTCCAGCAGAAAGTCCATCTCCAGCTTGCACGCAACAGCAGGTCATTCAGCACAACACCATCACCACCTCCACTACAACTGTAGGGGGCAGCAGTGTGCGCGGACAAGCCAACAGCCGAACAGACATTAACCCCATCCACTAGGGAGCAAACAAACTGTATAGCCCGGGTGGTCGACCCCCTTCCTCTGCTTTTTGAGACTCCCCATGCTGCACACGTCAGTCCCCATTCCCCATCAAGAAGAACCTCAAAGGCCTCCAAGGCTGTTCTTTTTACAGTAGCCATGGTATGTATTTTTATAGAGCATATAACCTCATGTTTTATGTTTTGTTGCTCTTTCTTTTTTTTTTACAATTGCTATTGTGACATTGCCCATGCAGTGTTTTTTTTGTAGCGGTACAAAATGGACCAAAGCGTTCATGACACAAGACGGAAGAGACTGGAGGTGATCACCTTTTAAAGCATCTCTATTTGACCAATGGACTTTATTATGTGTAAGCATTTCACTTAATATGTTCTCACAAGTGTTTAGTAGGAAATTGTACCAAAAAAAAAACAGGCACTGTGCAGTAGAACTTTTAAGGTTGACCCCAATCTTATTTTTTTCATTTTTCCCCATCTGAAATAATATAGAACAAATGATCACATCATAAAAACTTTATTAAATTTAAGTAAATATTTGAATTAACTTTTTAACATCTATCTCAACATTCTGTCAACATTCCGTATGTTCATAAAAAATTTGATAAGCAGTTAACAGCTTTATCCATTTTGTACTGAGTAGCCAGGACACAGGTGTATATCACTTTCCTATGTTGCAATAGGTACTATTTCTGTGGTTATCACCCTGATCTGCTTCACTAGTATCACTAATATGTGATGTGTGATAGCATGTAGTAGCATTAAAAGAGCCAAAGAAAAAGCCAAACACACCTATAGAGTGAATCCTGAACTGAGGTATAACAAGATTTGCTGAAGATTTGTGGGACTTTAGAAGGTTCCATTGCATTCCACTCACATAAGACTACAGTCCAAAGTTACATATTGTATACATTTTGCTGTGAACTTGGTTAGGGTTAGTGGTTAGGGCAAGATCATTCTAAAGAATTTGTTATAAAGAAATAACTTATTAATGAAATAATGAAGTACACTACTTCAAATTCATTTTTGTACAAAATCCTACTAAATTCTTTTGACAACAGACTTGGCCAGCATGTCAGGTACAGTTAGGTCCAGATAACTGCCTTCATACATCACCACAATGGATTTGAAATAATCAAAATGTGATTCAATTGTACACTGTACAGTGTATATATATATATATATATATACACTGTACAGTGTATATATATATATATATATATATAGTCCATCGTTAACCCCAAATTAATGGTGCTTAATTGCAGATAAGAATACAAAGAATAAGACGGTGATAAATGCTTTGATACGCAACTACGATAACAATACAGTATGTCAGATCATCAAATTTATATTCACATTATAATCACATTTTATGTAAAAGGGATATCAATTTCGGAAATAGGGGCCCTTATTTTACTTAAGAAATTATATACATGTAGAAATCCCCCAGTTTTTGCATGTTTAATGCGAGCGGCACTTTGTCCTACTTTGTTTGATGGTCCTTGAACGCGGTATGTAACTTTGTCTCATGATGTATAATAGACTTTTACCTTTCTTCTTTCACATCATTTTTGGTCCCAAATGCTGATGCTGCACATATTTGTTTGGTACACAACCTCGCTGAAAAACTGTAAGTTAAAAAAAAGTAGGTACTCTCAGATGGTGGTTCTGTATTCATTTCTTGCTTTTAATTTGATGTCGTTCCTGTCTTAGTTTTACACAATACATAATAAATTAGATCAATTAGATTGCTGTAATAATAATAATTTTAATAATACTATATCTTTCTCGGTGACTAGCTAGTGCGCTGCTAATGCTAGCACTGCTAGCTTTTTAGCCATGGTCACATTGACATAAGCCCCAAATAGTTGTCCTATTGTTATGCCTGCCGTTAACTAGTAGCTTGTGCCCAAATTTTAGCTCGCAGTTCAAAACAAAAAAATCAGGCAAGAGTCAGCTCGCATCTAAAAAACACTGATTGGTACCACTCCATAAATGACCCAAAAAAATACCGGCAGTGCTTCGTTACCTTTTCTCATTTTGCTTCTCTGCAGCAAGTTGACATATTCCGTGACAATTGATTGAAATGACAACGACAGTAGATGCAAATAACTCTGGTCTTGTTGCAAGAGCCAGAGTTATTTGCATCTTATTTTGAGCCATCTGTTATTTGAGCCATCTGCCATATATATGAAGTTAAATTTACCAATGTACATGGTCTATTTTAGTCAATTTCTGCTCAATATTTTTTCCTGCTTGAGGCTTCATAGTCACTGCTACTTCCTCAAACTACGGTGTGGGCCGAGGGTCAAACAGGACGTGGGCACGTAATCATAAATCTCAAAATATTAAACAGCGGTACCTTGCATTTAATTATTAATTTGCTCCAAAAGATTTGAACTGAAGCAATTTACCCGTAAAAAATAATAGATATAGTATAATCTAGTAGATACAATCGGAACACCTAAAATGATCAACAAGAAATAATTTTTGCCAATAATAATTCTAGTTTTACCTGCAGAAGACAAATAAATGAAATAAATATAAATCATGACAGTTGATGCGGACTTCTTGTACATCCTGGCAAGATCATATTAAATAGTGTTTCTCTCGTTCGTCATCAAATTGCAGGCACTGGCAAATTTTTTTGGCCCCCTAGTGTGTTATTTAACTGTCACTGCCTATATGATTTAACAATCATATAGGCACGGACAATGAGTCAGCAGTAAATTTGGCCCTTGTTTGGGCACTTGAGTCCACAGAATACTACAGTACATGGCAAAAGGACTAGTTTGTTACGTGCAATAATGGAGGAAAATCCAGACTGAAAACCGAGGCAAAATTTTGGGGTTATGAAAACGGAAGTTTGACTGTATTGGCGGCATGTTTCCAAAAAGAAGCACTGCTTCTGTTTTTTTTAAACCTTAAAGTCAAATCTTGATATTTTCATTTTAAATCCATTGTGATAGTGGCGTATAAAGGCAGAAAAATCACACAAACACTCTTGTTGTGTTAGCAGCTTCGGCGTCTTAACACACTATTTCATCTCATCCTTGGACCAAGTGAAGTTTCAAGGTGTTGCAGATGGGAATACAGCATGCAACACCACAGAGACCCATAAGACGGTTATCATGATTGCTGAATGGAAAGCAATAGAAATCTAATGTATGAACACTGTGATAGCAGCAAGGCAGCTTCGTTAGGAGTCTACAACATTTCACCACCTCAAGTTTTAATGTGTGTTTCTAAAATGACTTGTGTCTTCTTTTTCTGTCTGCCCAGCAAAATTTAGAACTCAAAGTGATGTATTTGTGTGTGTGAGAGACAGAGAGAGGATGATTCTTCCCATAACTAGTATGGTTTCCCATTTCTATGCCAGTGCTTTCCAAAATGTCACTATGTGCCTCAGCTTCCAACATTCATATCCATTTCCTTCTCAGTATGCTATTGATCCTTTTGCCTCTTATTGGCTTTTATCTTGGATTTCTCACCTTGTGACCTCCTGCCAGCATTTGATGAATCCATCATGCTCAGGCCTCTTCTGTTTTGAACTGGACGCCGACACACAGTGTATGCGCTCCATCCTAGGAAACAGGATCTTTTTCCCACTGTCTGAGCAGGAACGCCTAAAGCAGTGTTGTACGTCACACGGCTGTATATGCACTTTGTCCTCTGCAGTGCCAGAGGCTAAAATAGCCATATTCCAAAAGCAGTGGATCCCTCTCCCCCTACGGAATACACCAGCGAGAATGTGTTGGGAGAACATACATTGTTTTAACACTTGATATATTCCCTGTCATGTCACTTGAAGGATGTTTGTCAAAATTTGTCTTTTTACAGCAGCTTATACACTGCAAAAAGTGCAAATCAATCAAAATGTCTGAAATCAAGGTTTAAAAAAGTGCTCATTTTTGACTAAAAAGTTTTCGTACGAGTCACTTTAATCCTACACTAGTGATTTGAGTACTGAAATGTGACTGAAGTGCCACAACAGTGTCCTGGAAATGTGTTGGCCAAAGTTGGAGCATGAAAAACATGTTGGTGACCATTTAAATATGGGTTTTAACATTATTTGAGCTTTTTAGACATGATATAACACCCCTATAGCCACCTATATATTCGTATTACCCAATAAAGCAGATATAATTAGAGAAAATAAGCAATTAAAGACAACTTATGCTTGTGTATTGCAATAAATTGCAATAGTTGTAAATATGTGGAAGAGAAGAAGTGATATCAGGGGTTCAAGTTGACATCCCAGTTTGAATGCGCTTCTGAATGCCTTATCTTTGTATTTTAGTTCCTTTAGCCATTTCTATGCTTGAAAATGCTTAAGCAAAATCATGTCTAACATTTGCTTCAATGTGCTTTTTATTTTTACTAATCAACCACAAAACAGTACGATTTATGAATTCATATATTTTGGAAAAATCGTGATAAGGTGAAGAGGCAAAATTTGAATCGCAATGTGATTTTTCTCAGATTTTAGTACATAGTGCGTAATATAATGGGTAATATTTGTCTCTGGTTATAACAAAAAATACCTTGTTAGATCAAAAATAAGCCTTTTTACCCTTGATTTCAGGTGTTTTTGCAGTGTTAGGTCTTAACCTTTGCATTAGTGTGGGGGTGTCCAGCCTTTTTCCACACAAATGCAGGCAAATTGAAGGACGCACTTTGATATGCTAAAACCAATTTAGACTCACGTGCAGAGCAAATAGTAACATGATGCCTTGTTTTATTGTTGTAACTTTTTATGTTTTGTCAGTGTTGCCTTAATCCCCCTGATGTCGGCCATTTTCATTTCATTTTTTAAATATGTTGCCGGCCGCAAATGGCCCCTTGGCTGCACTTTGGACACCCCTTCTTTAGCATGTGGATGAATGTGTTCTCCTCAAAAAGGGCTTTATTCCACCTTTTGAAACCACATCTTGTATTATTAGACACATTTCAGTTGGACTCAATAGGAGGTTGTCACCGTTGTGACACAAATTGCAGATTTCAGGAAAATTAATATTTGTTGCTTTATATGCAGGAAAGTTTTGTGTATGAGAATAATTCCTACACATTAATACTTTATTAAATGTAATAAATATTGTACATAATGCCCTGAATTTTTATCATCATGTAAAGCAACCACCTTTCTCATTGAAGGGAATTACATGTGTGTACATAAGGTTTGCATAACAGCACTTGTTGCCTTTTGTGTACACGGAGGCTCATTTCAGCGCGTAAATAAGTTGTTTATATGTCGACTGATCCTTGCCTGCATAACTTTGTACATTTTTTTGTCCCCTCTCTTTGTTTTTGCATTTGTACAGATGTTCAACATTATCGCTGCAGTTACATTATGGTATGAAAATAAAGCACTTGCTCTGCAACATGCAGCTAACTGACTTGACTTGAGTTTGTAATGGATTGTGCTTCAAAAAGGTACAGGTACAAAGTACAGGACAAATGTTTCTCATTCACTTGGGGACACATTACATTTTACACACTGACTGACTTTCATTTCTTAAAGTAATGCCACTCGTTTCTCTTTACCTACCTGATTGGCTCTTACCATAATATGAATTCTAGCAGTTGTCCAATAGGGCTGTCGGCTGCGTATCAACCTAACTTCTGCATGACACAACTGATGGTCACAACCCCATTAATAAGGCAAGCTATTCCACTAAGTGAGCCTGTCAAGACACACCTGTGAAGTGAAAACCATTTCAGGTGACTGCCTCAGGAGGCTCATTGAGGACTTGTCCACATGAAGCAGGGGATTTGTAAAACCGCATATTTCTCCCACTCCGGTTATGAAAAAGGTTTTGTCCACACAACCTCTTATTTTAAAAAAAGGATCCTCATGTAAGCGCATAAATGGGAACCACAGTCATAAGCATGCCAAACCTGTAGGCGACATTAGTTACAAAAATTCTATCCAATCAGAATCATCCTCTGGCCTACCGTTACTTCTGCAAAACATAAAACATGCCTCCCTCAAAGTGCTTCTTTGCCTCTGCTTTTCAACATGAAATATTTCTATGAATATAAAATATAAGACATATTTAGAGTTATTTCACACTTTTTATAGCATCCCTATATAGCATACATTATAACCCGTCATGGGTGTAGGAACCAATTATTTGTGAATTTTGTGCCTTGGAGCAATTGAGGTTCAGTGGATCACTGGTACTTGGCTGCAACAAGCAGAGTTGATTCAGGCTCAAATGTGCAACTCTTGAATCTTGAAATAAACTTCCTATATGTGGAAAAACACACCTACCACTGAATTTTCTGATATTTTGTAACGTATTCAATAATTTTTACATTCAATTATTTATAGATAATAGGGTTGTGAACAATAACCGAATATCCGGTTTGATAATTGAGAAATGGGGCTCCATCAGTAGTGGCCTCCTGGAATGATAGGAATCAGCCATAAATGCTAAGATGAATTGACTGCAGGGGCCGCACGTTGGCTGAGCATGTTGTCCTCACAGTCAGGATATCAGGGTTCGAATCTCCGTTGGGCATCTCTGTGTGGATGCTCTCATCTCTGCATCTCTACATGTTCTCCCCGTGCGTGCGTGGGTTTTCTCCGGGTACTCCAGTTTCCTCCCACATACATGCATGCATGTTAGGTTAATCGGCGACTCTAAATTGTCCATCGGTATGAATGTGAGTGTGAATGTTTGTTTGTCTGCCCTGCAATTGACCGGCGACTGTACCCCGCCTCTCGCCCAAAGTCAGTTGGGATAGGCTCCAGCATACCCGCGACCCTAATGACAATAAGCAGTATAGAAAATGGATGGATGAAATTGACTGTAGTGACATGCACTAGCAACCGGTTGACAGTCCATCTCTGAAACAATGCCAGGGCCTGTGCTGTCGGCGAAACGATTGTTGAGCAAGACGAGAAAGAATGCAAGTAGCATTAACAGCAATCTAGCTAGTCACTGGAAAAGTTTTCAACACATGAGCAAAACATACAAAACATACATAATATCAATCTAATTGATTTTATGTATTATGTACTGCGTGATACTAAGACAAGAACAACATCAAATCAAAAGCACTAAATGAATATAGAACCACCATGTACAAGTACGAACCTGCCGTTTGGTTTGGCTGAATAAATATGCACATTAGCACTCAATAAGGTCATCTGCAGATAGTGACCGGTTTTCGGACCACTCCCAGACCACCACCAATACAGTTAACTGCAAAATTTGAAGTGGCCTTTTATTGTGGCCAACCTCAGGCATGCCAGTGCAATAATCATGTTGTCTCAGCAGCATCTTGATATGGCAGGTGGATAGATTATGAATGATGAATGCTCACTAACAGATTCAGACAGATTTGGCAACAATATTTGAGAGATAGGCCTTTTGTCTACACAGAAAAAGTTTTACGTCTTTGAGTTCAGCTCATCAAAAATGGCAACAATAACAAAAGTGTTTACATTTTTGCTGAGTGTAAATAACTGTCATCACATGTATGTTTTAGGGGGATTTTTTAACCACACCGCCCCCTACCAAAAATGATGGCTATTACATTTTTGTATTAAACTACTTCCATTGAACTGCTTTATAAATAACTTATACAATTAATTATAGCTAGTACGCAAATTATATATTTGCACAGTAACGTTCAAGAGACTGACGTCCACTTAAAAGTATTTCATTATAATCGCTGTCAAAACTTTTAATAGATGACTATTTCTTGAGAATGTCTGCGGTATGTGTAGCCATTAATTTTTGTAGTTATTTGGTTACAAGTGTTCTGCAAGTGTAAAAGCTTGCAAATACGTAAATATTAAATGTATTATGATTATTTTATCAATTTCAGTCAGGATTTTAAAAATCATTGCTATTAAGGATTTTAAAGAAATGATATAAGCACAGCACATTTCTTTTCAAAGTAAATTTCATTTCCTGGTAAATGAAGTTCTAAACTTGCATTAAAAGAAAATACTGTAGTTTTCTCTTGGGGGAAAAACAAAACGAGCAATGATCCATTTAAAAACAGTCCACATTCAGACTGACCTAAAATCAGCCAAACAAGGCATTTTGTCATTGTGATTTGAAATTACGAGCAGAACATGAGCACCAATTGCCACAAATCAAACGTGGTGATAATCAGCAAATGTTAGTAAATATGTCATTGTGCTGATTTACATCAATTTATCAAAGCGGTTGATCATCTTCCTTTTATATCCACCCTCGTGTGGAGAGGAACCTGTCAATCATATCAAAGGACCTGGCTGGTTGATCGTAAGGCAGAATATGGCCGCCGCCTCTGATGATGACCTGCATGACAAGAGGACACGTTAGAGCAGAGTTTCCCAACTTTTGCTGAGCCAAGGCACATACTTTTACAGAGAAAAATGTCTTAGCAAACCAATACACAAGAATCTTGTACGACTGGCAACAGGAGGAAACAGGTCAATTATGTACCACTTAGTGGAGAACATTAACAGTGGTGTGAAAAGTGTTTGCACCCTTCCTAATCTCTTATTTTCTGCACGTTTCTCACACTTACATGTTTCAGGTCAGCAAGCACAGTACTTAAATATTGTGTCGGGGACACCGCCACAACGCAAAATACAATACAAACAAATGCAATCAAGCGTGAGTGAAAAGTCTCTTACAGCGCTGTGGAGGATTGTGGAAGATAGTCTTCCAGGTCCCGAAGCAGCAAAACTGTCCCAGACCATCCCACTACCACCACCATATTTTACTGTTGGGATGATGTTCTTTTTTGAAATGCGGTGTTACTTTATTTTCTTTTATTTTCCCCAAATGTCTTGGGAATCATCAGGTTTGATGGCAAAATTGAGTCTTAATGTTCTTTTTGTTCAGCAGTGCTTTTCGTCTTGGAACTTTGCTTTGCAGGCCATTTTTGCCCAGTGTCTTTCTTACATGAACATTGACCTTAACTCAGGCAAATGTGGCCTGCAGTTTTTTGGATGTTGTTGGGGGGTCTTTTGTGACCCCTTGAATGATTTGATTGCATTCTTGTTTGGTAGGCTACTCCTGGAAAGGTTCGCCACTGTTCCATGTTTTTACCATTTGTGGATAATGGCTCTCACTGTGGTTTGCTGGAGTCTAAAGCTTTACAAATAACTTTACAACATTTTGTTGACTGACTGATCTCAATTCACCTCAGTTATGTTTTAACATGAGCGTAATCACTTTTTTACACAGGGCCATGTTGGTTTGGATTTGTTCCCTCCCTTGAATTAAAAACTGCATCGTGTGTTCACTTGTGTCGTCATTGACTGATATTTGTATTTCTTTAAAGATCTGAAACATTTAAGCGTGACAAACATGCAAAAAAAAGAATAAATAAGGGCACTTTTTCCCCATCACTGTAATTGTATGCGTCACTTGCATAGATAAAAAAAAAGATACCTTATTAGTAGTAAATACAGTAAATATTACTTTTCAAACATAAATGAAGTAAAATCAATGACTTAGAAGCTCTTACCTACAGTACTATTTATCATCAGGATCCCATTAGTGCCTCACCTGGTAAAACTCTCTCACTTGTCTGACATAACCAGCCACCTCCGTGTCAGTGGGCTGGACCTTCCAGTGGAAGCGAGGGGCCGTCCTGTAGTCTGCCGCTCCGGTCCAGTTGACGGTGGGCAGGAACCTTTCAGTCAAAGGAGCCGCTACGATCACATCCAGCTGGCCGCTGTAGATCAACACCTTATAGTTGTCCATGAGCACACCCAGCCAGGGTTTGATGCTCTTCATCACGTCCTGCAGCAGGTGCTTCTCCACCTGCGAGCCGTCGTGGAATTCCAGGGTTCCTACGTGGATGGCGTGCCGTACCTCTGGGAGTGTCACAAAATTGCTGAAGTATTCCTGGTCTTCGGGTTCCTGACATTCGAAGAAGAAAAAAAACGTAGTTGGAGATTGCTTACGTCCTTCACTGTTTAGCAAGCATTTTAGTGTATCTTCTCAAGGGACAATACTGAACAAAATGTAGATATAGGCTGCTTTAGAGTAGTCAGTATACAGCTTGTATGGTAGTATAGATTTACTATGCCCTGAAAAAAAGTCGACACACAGCCATTATTGTCTAAATCAGGGGAGAGAAAACTGCAGCCCGCGAGCCACATCAGGCCCGCCAAGCGTCTTAATCCGGCCCGCCGGGCATTTCCAAATTCCTTTATTTAAACCTTTAACCTTTGTTATCAAGCACTGCATGGAATTCTACAGGAACTTCTCTGACTCCTCCATGATAACATCACTGGTAGAACTGGTGGATGTGAAGACACCTTGCGCTCATCCACCTTCCTTACTTCCTTCCTTGGCCGGTCCATCCCTTGTCATCTTTGGAGGTGCGTTTGGGCTCCTTATCATGACATGCAGCCCACTTTCTGATTCAGAATGTCACAGTACATTCTGGAATACATGTCTCACCCTAATGAACCGCAGCTCATGCACTCATGCTGCCCCAGAACCTCAGCTTCATGTCATTTTCAGAGGATAGTAAATTTATACTGCTTTACAAGCTGTACACTGACTATTCTAAACTATATCCAAGTTGAATTGATATAGTAGTGTCCCTAGAGAATATGTGATAAACGAGTTTCTGGATCTTGAAGGTAATAAAACAGGAGTAGTTATATTGAGGTATAGGCACTAGGTGATGTTTCCAAGTACCTGACATAACAAGTAGTTGAAGTAGTTGCTGCAGCCTGTTGCATTTTGGAAGAAGGAAGGATATGTCGCCACGTCACCATTTAGTAAGCTGTCAAAAACCTGAGACAAAAAAAAAGTAACTTGTGACGCAAAGTTTACAAAGATCATTTGAAGCAGGCAGCACAGATGCTTCGGCTGGTGATCTGGTCTAGGATCTCAAAAGGGGTCAGAGAATTAAAAAACTGATGAAAACCAGAGTTCCAAATTTTCATTGGAGTATTGAAAGTACAAATAGTCAGTTCCAGGGTCGAACTATTGCCGACTGATCACAAAACATGTACAGTTCATCGCAGTTAGTTGGTTCCGACGGGCCCGTGATAAGTGAATTTCCACGAAGTAGGATTCCTCATTTTTTCTAAATATAATATTTTTGTGGGTACAGCACAGAAAACCGGTTTACGACCTTCTAAAGAGCCTTTTTAATATTATTAGAGTCCTCTAGAAGACATAATAGTAGAAAATAAGACATGTTAGCGTTAATACACTATTAGCTGCTCAATGTAACAAAATGCAACATTAGTGACACCTAGTGACCAGTGTGCAATACTACATATCAAGTATTATTTTGGGTTTTTTTAGGCCAAAAACACAAACAATTTGCTTAAGTATTTTAGGACTAATGTAAATTTATAGGACCGGTATAGGAATTAGCAATTAGCCTAGCACGGTTGTCATCTCAACTGTGTGGTTAATTATCAGCATTGGTATCAGCAGATATACTGTACAACGTTGCAGTATCAGTATCAGACATGAAGTATATAATAATATTTTGCCACTCATCTAGTTGAATAAATTGAGCAAAATATTACAACAACAGGCCGCACGGTGGTCAAGTGGGTAGCACATTGGCCTCACAGTCAGGAGATCTGGAAGACCTGGGTTCAAATCTCCGTTGGGCATCTCTGTGTGGAGTTTGCATGTTCTCCCCGTGCGTGTGTGGGTTTTCTCCGGATAATCCGGTTTCCTCCCACATTCCAAAAACATGCATGTTAGGTTAATTGGTGACTCTAAATTGTCCATAGGTATGAATGTGAGTGTGAATGTTTGTTTGTCTATATGTGCCCTGCGATTGACTGGCGACCAGTCCAGGGTGTACCCCGCCTCCCGCCCAAAGTCAGCTGGGATAGGCTCCAGCATCCCCGTGACCCTAATGAGGATAAGCGGTATAGAAAATGAATGAATGAATTACAACCACAATGTTGATACAGCTCTTGTATTGGACAAATGGTTTCGGTGTACCTAATGTAATGACCTGACAGCACATGCCATAATGAGTTTGAACAAGCTGCAGGAGATGATACTGTACCTTGAAGGCTTCTAGCCATTCTTGCTGTTGGATGAGCAAGACCCCCAAGTCGGTCTGCTTGACGACATACTGTTTTTGGGCTTCGTCAATCATGCCCGTCTGGTACAAGAACTCACCATAGCCACCCAACATCTGGTTGCAAAAAAACCAGGAGAATGACGGATAACGTGTGATGAAAGAACCCACGGTTGTTGACAGATACACACCATTTCCGGGTCACACAGGCCGTCGCCAATGGCCATGCCTTTAAAGTTGATCTTCACCTTGGCGGTGGGGTTGTTTTTGTGGATGTAGTATGAGACAGCAGGAACGTACTTCCCCGCGTAGGACTATGTGATCACAGAAAAAGGTAAGGATGGTTGTTATTGTTTAACAACTATTACGGTGCTTCATCCAGCACTAAGATTAGTCAATGTCATGTTGTAAAAGCATTTCCTATATGCTACAGGCGCCACAGGTATTTAGGACAAGGTGTCTATTAGAGCGGTTGCCACTATTTGAGGAAATGTTGCAAAGGAGACAAAGACTTGCCTCTCCAGTAGCATAGAACTCATTGGGCTGATACTCAGGAAAGAGTTGGAAGAACTGCGTTAAAGCACTTTAAGGGAAATAGAAAGGAAACATTTAAGTGTACGCGTCGATTAAAGTGATATCCTCACTGGAAGGCAGCGGTTTACCTGTATAGATCTCTGCCAACATCATCCTGATTCTGGGCAAAACCTCTGTCGTCGTCAGTGAAGCTGTAACCTGTTCCAACCTGAACAAAAATGGGAAAAAACACGCTAGCGTGCATTCAAAGCCAACATCTTTATTAAGTGTGACCTGTTCACATGCATCTAAACTCAACACCTACTGGATTATCAATGTACAACACGGAATATCTTTTGGTCCAGGCGTAGTCCCTCAGACCCACTGCAACAACACACAAAGTGACACACGTTTGATTAGCATACATACTTTATTATATGCTCACATGCAAAAATTGCACATTGCGGATAAATACTTACCTGTCATGTTCTTATAGACCACATATGGTCCATGTTCCACAAAGAGGCCAAACAGTGAGGTGCCACCAGGACCACCTTGGAGCCACAGCAGAACTGGGGCCTTCTTCTGGGAGGGCTGTAACAGTCACACTAAATAATGGGATTTTACCACCACCATCTGGTGGGTACATGGTATTGCAGTGCAAAGCAAATACTTAAAACCCCAAAATAAAGGATAACTTTGGTAATACTGTCCCAATATTAATATTAATAATTAGTAAGGTATCTCCTACTTGTGTGAATTTGTTTATAATTTTCAGACATGAAAGCAGCATTGCAGTATTACCTGTATTTTTCCTTAATAATATTATGAACATGAATAACAATATACAATACACAAAGTCATGTATCAGTAATTGCAGCAATTTAGAAAAACGTAGGATCTGCTTCTTCCTTTGGTGATATGATGCATTGTGCAAGTTTACAGTAATCATATGATGTTTTTAGTGCAGCTTGTTAGGCCTGTCTGAAACCAATAAACCATAACCATGAATCTTAGTAACATATTCAATCATATTTCAATCCATGAGAGGTTTTTTCAGCCAAATTATTGGGCCTTGTTCTGTGTCCTACTGAGTGTCCTTCTAGTTTTTCGAGAACCTATCTGTGTCATATGTGTTATAATATATATGTATTGTTGTTTGGAGATCTTGGGGTTTACCATGAGTGCGGGAAAGAACCAGAAGAAGAGATTGCTGTTGTATTTCTTGTTGACTGTGAGATAGCCAGCATAACCCTTGACGTTTTCACCAGGTAGCTCTCCAACTTGGCTTAGAGTCCTGGCTGGGACAAAACAAAACATGTCCATTAGCACCAGAGGTCTCTACTGTAGGGAGATGCACACCTACCTTCATCAATGGCGCCCTTCTCTAGGTAGGGGGTGATGAAAAGAGGAGATCCGGGGTCCACACCATTGAGGCTGCTGGTGTTGTGATATTTTGTGCAGAAAAAGGACGAGCATCTCCGTGTTTGGACCGGAAGCACAGCGGCCAACAGCAGCAGCAGGAATGTTCTCATCCACGCGCTGCCGCTGTGCACAAGACGCCCGCGTTACGCGCTTTCAAAGCACTTCCTGCTGCTAAACATGAAATGCTTGTTCGAAAAAAGAAGTTCATTCTGCTCAAACTCACCCCATGTTTCCGTCGAACACAGAATAGGTTGGCGGCTGAAATCGCATTAAAAATCACATGACCGGCCGAGCAAAGGTCACGTGACACGCTGAGCGCCCTCTGCGCGCGTTTTCCCTCACGGTTGACTCGCAGGTTCGCACTACCGTCATCGAATGCTGGATAAAACCACCCGACGCTACGGTGTTCGACTTAAGTGGGGCGAGTTTATTTGTTTTGACCCCCCCAAAAACTGTAGGTGTTGTTATGACCTTGTTATTAAGTGTGAGTGAACACTTTTCATTACGCGGCGTGAAAGTGTAGGGGCGGTGTTTGGCTAGCAGGCACGTCAGTTTGTAGCATTGTGCGTGTTGGTCGTTCTAAATGTTGTCATTTGATCCCAACAATTATTGTTTGATGACCGGGCAGAAATCAGCCCTTTAATGACGTGTGCTCAAGCGCACCGCACAACTTCCGCACGCCGCACGTTTGATGCCGACAACACCGGCGTGTTCTGCGACTCTTCTTCTCTCCCGGTCGGGCTCTAACTAGCCGGTAAACGCTACCGCCCTCTATAGACCAATCCCGGAATCGCAGCTCTTACATAGGCCGTCCCGTCGCAGGACTGCACATTGCATCTCATTTTAGTGGCAACAAAAACAATAAAATACAATATCAGTTCTAAGTTACTGTCTATAATTAAGATAGCAAGCATGTGTTTAGAATGTGGGAGGAAGTGGAATTTCCCACACACGCACGGAGAGAACAACCGAGGAAAAGCTTTGCTGTCATTACTGTGAGGCCAACATAAGCCACTTTATATAAATCATATATTGAAATAAATGCCCCTGAGAAGAAAGGAAAGTGTATTTGTGTTGTACACGGGTGTCATAAATGTTCAGTTCTATATTTGTCACTTACCTTTAGGTTATTGTGGATATTATGAATTAATTTACAGTAGCTATTGATATAATTGCTTATGTTTTCTGCACGTTTTGATTTAATACTTTTTATCAATTCGCAGACCAATAAAAACAAACTCCCAGACCAGAGTTCCTGAATGAACAGAAAATTCCTGAGGTTTTCCAATCCGGTTTTAAATCCCAGCACAGTACTGAGACAGCACTACCGGGAGTTTTTAATGATGTTCTGGGAGGTCACTCCGTCATAGTTATTTTACTGGACTTAGCTGCAGCTTTCAATACGGCGACCGTAAGATTCTCCTGTCTCGACTAGACAATTGTGTGGGAATCCAGGGCTGCTGCGCGCTGGAGTGGTTTAGGTCCTATCTTGCAGGTAGAACTTTGAATGTTCGTGTGGGAGATGCTGAGTCGTCCGCAGTCCCGCTCGCATGCGGTTCCGTTCTTGGGCCTCTTCCGTTCTCGCTCTATCTTCTTCCTCTCGGGTCCATCCTCTAAAAGCATGGGGTGTCCTTGATGATACGATGACACGCAAATGAATATGCCGCTGAAGCAAGGAAAGACAAACTCAATGAAGTGACTTTTACGGCGTGTTCTTGGATGTTTGCAAATCTCTTGCATTTTTATGACAATAAAACTGAAGTCATATCATTTGGGCCGAGGGATGCCAGGGCTAGTGCTAGCTATCCCAAATCGGGGATAGTGATTTGGGTGCTCTGACTCATTATTTGAAGACCAGCATAAGAAATCTTGGTGTGAGACTGGGCACCAGTGTCAAACTAGTGCAGTTGTCAAGTCCAGCTTTTTTCAACTCCACTCCTTCAAAACCAGTCCTTAGTCAGCATCATTTTGATATTTTCATTCATTATTTTTATTATTAATCGTTTAGATCACTGCAATGCACTTTACTTTGGGCTCAGGCAGGCATCACTTGCTCGACTGCAGCTTGTGCAAAATGCTGCTGAACGGCTTTTAACTGGTACTAAAAGCACATTACTCAGATTTTAAAGTCTTTGCACTGGCTCCCAATTTGTTTTCGTATTGATTTTTAAATTCTTTTTAAAGCCCTACACGGCTTGGCCCCTCAGGATCTGTCCGACCCGCTCCAGCCCTACAGCCCCGATTGCTCTCTCAGGTCGGCTGATCAGTCTCTGTTGGTCGTCCCTAAAACACGCAGAAAACTCAGAGGGGACCGGGCTTTTTCTGTCGCTGGTCCAAAACTATGGAATGAATTGCCCCTGCACCTTAGGCAGATCCTGTTTTTTAGGGTTCACTTAAAACTCACCTTTTCTCTTTGGCTTTTAACTCAGTTTGAGATGTTGACTTTTATTTGTTTGTGTTTGTTTCATTGTTTTTAATCTTGTTTTATTTTTCGGAGCTGTATTTTTATCTATTGAAAATTATTTATTGTGACCTCGATTCTCTTTAGGCTGTGTACAGCACTTGTTTTTTTTAAAGTGCTCTTTAAATACAGGGGATTGGATTGGATTGGATATTCCAAGGCAAATGTGGAAAGCTGTGGTTGCCTGCAGTAAAGCTGTTGAAGACGTGACGTCAGTGACCAAGCAATGACCTAACGTCACCGGTCCACCAGATGGCGCTGTTACGACTTATGACTTAGTATGACGTCACGCTCCAATTCATTATCCTAGTAAAGTACCGGCATAAACGTCCTTTAGGTTTACAAAAACCACGAGCCGTCGTGTGTCGTGGGGAAATATAACCTCCGTGGTGGTGATGCAACCCACAGAGTTAAAGTAGTTTGGTTTTGGTTTCGTCTGCGCCAAAGCCAAACTTTCACTTTAAGAAGGCGCGTCTCTGCGGCCGAGTGTGTTTACTGCCATCCTCCAGGAGGCACATGGAAGCAGGCTGCTGTGTGCCTCCACCACCCGTACGCCGCCGCCCCCCATACACGGCGGGCATTGCTGTGATGGTCTCCTTCTTCATCTGCTGCACCTTTTTTTATTTTTCCCGCCAGTTTGGTCGAGGATCGGATCGGTTGTCACTCCGTCCGGCTTCCGGGGGCCAGTTGCTGACCGTTCATCGGTGAAGCGCACAGGGACGTTAGTGGCATGGAGACACCGCCGGGCAGGAGCTGCCGCCGGGAGCGCACCTTGGCCAAAGGACAGTGAGGGCGTGGGGGGGGGACGGGATGGCAGCCTCCAGCAACTCCAGCCTCTCTGCTTCATCCTTGTCATCTGGTAAATCAAATGGAATATTGACTCTGGTGATTATGATAAATGGTTGCATGCAGTCTATTCTTATTTCTGCACATGCGCATGTTTCTCTATATTGGCTGTCTATATGTTTAATCTGGTCCTTCACACCCATAGTTTCCTTCTTGGCTTTCCACGCAGCGGTGGGTTTGCAAGTAAGGATTGGGGTTTGGCAGGAGTGGTCTACTTTCCACCATGCAGCGCCAAGCTTGGAAGTTCAGTGGCGTTGTGTTCAGCAACCAAATGCTCATTCTGGGTACTACTGTGTACACCTCCGCGACGCAATGGGATGGAACACAAGAGGTACCGTACACCTTTTACAAGGAGAAGGATGATTGTCTTGGATGAGAGGTGGTACTTTGAAAATTAGACCCAAAAATATTGCAACTACGTATAAGTGTTAGGAAATAATACATGGGAAATAATTCATTCATTCATTTTCTATGCCGCTTATCCTCATTAGGGTCACGGGGATGCTGGAGCCTATCCCAGCTGCCTTCGGGCGAGAGGCGGGGTACACCCTGGACTGGTTGCCAGTCAATCGCAGGGCACATATAGACAAACAAACATTCACACTAATGGACAATTTAGAGTCGCCAATTAAGCTAACATGCATGTTTTTGGAGTACCCGGAGAAAACCCACGCACGCACGGGGAGAACATGCAAACTCCAACCCTGAACCTCCTGACTGTGAGCCCGATGTGCTACCCACTCGGCCACCGTGCGGCCCCGTGGGAAATAATAACATAGGAAGCATCTGCATTTGAAAATGAGGGACATTTTTCCAGAAAATAGGGAGAAATTCTGGTCTTCCGGGCGTTATCACACCTGCATCCTGAATGTTTTAATTATACTGCAAGGAACATTTTAGAAGCCCATGTCGGTATTCTGACCCCGTACCTGTCAATGTTTGCATTTGAAAATAAGGGAAATGTTCCCAAAAATAGGAAACATTTGCGGTCTTCGTTACCCCTGCACCCTTAATGTTTTAATAGGAATGATGCAACCACAATGTTAGAAACACAGCTCGGGGACGCTGTGAAAGAAGGACCTGCAGAAGAACTACAACCGCCGTGACCGTGTCAATCAAAGTGATCAGAGCAGATTTGATGTGACAGTCTCTTGTTTTAGATTGTGCAGGTGTTCCTACCATTGTGTGTGTGTGTGTGTTTCCATGGTGATTAAGCAGCCTGTCCATTATGGCTTACAGGGTAAAAGTACAAAGTGCACTGTCTGACATAGAAACCTTGCCAATGCCCCGAGGCATGGATTTGTATTATAGGTATTACGGTTGTTATAATATGGGTTGTGTTGTCCCAGATATGTTGAGGCAATAATGGGCATATTGAGGGCGAAGGGGGAGGGGGGGGGTAGCCACATGCATCCCAAACACGTCTCACGGGAGAGTTACATTTCCTGAGGTGCTGCCCAGTGGCGGTGACGGTCATTCATTGCATGCTGAGGTACAACCACAATTTTCACAAAGCATTATCTCAGAGAGCAGCCGCTTCTGTGCACCGTTGACCGCCGCCTCGCCTGCTCGCTTGAAGAGGAAACTTTTCATGGGGTGCAACGGGAGGTCTGTCATTACTACTGTGTGCTCTCAGCATAATTATCAGAGGTTACTAGCTGCACTGCCGCCAGAGATGGAGTGCTCGTCACAAGGGTATGATTATTTTCAAGCAGAGCTTTTTGGCAGTCGGACTCAACATTTGAATTGATCTCCACCACAAGGCAAAAATGAATCCTGGCGCTGTTGGTGTCCCAGATTGGGCCGTCTGTTCTGGCTGCAAAGGAAGGGCTTTTTGGCGGCCGCTTGTGCTCACCCTACCTTGTCGTGTGAGCACGTAGAAACCGATGCACCTTATCTAGGTGGACAATGCAGTGCAATTCCACTTGCGCCTGGGGTGAGAGATCCTAAACATGTCTACACACACACACAGGAGCATGTGCTATACCAACAAACAATGTGGAGATAAATTATGGGATGGAGTAAAGAAAGTATACCCTCAGCTTCAGGCCTCAAATGGCAAAATAGTTGAAAGAGATGGAATGAAAGCTGTGGCTCCTCATTCCATACCACCCTGCTAAATACTGCTGTTCACCTCAAAGTCTTTCCACTTCTTACGTTACTTCTCCTTCCCAGCAAGGATCGTGGAAGCCTGGATTAGTAGACTTAAATGCATGTTTTACACTGTCGGTGAGGCCAACTAAGTACGACCGTCCACACCTTCTACGTGCTGGTTGTTATCTTATCTGCAAGTCGAGGCGACTGGTGCATTGTTTGTTTTGGACCTGGGTCATCACACACAGATGGTCTCCCTACCGCTCACACGCACACACAGGGCAGTAACAATACCCCCGTTTTATTCCGTCCTCTTGGCTTGTTGGGTAACCCTCCAGGCTTGGTAAAGATCACATGACCTCTTGACACGGCTTACATGTCGCAGAGCAAGCGCACAGTGTGCCTTGGAAAAAAAAACCACCGAATGCAGTTTATGTAACAAAAATCATGAATCCGTTGAATAGGCTCATGTCTGAGAATGTGAGCCGTTTGCATCACTCGTGTCAGCGTTAAGGCTCCCCTAATGCAGCAAGAAGGATACCGTGCCCTGCAGCTCTTGTGTAAGGTCTAAATGGAGTTCCTAGGAGGTCAAAGGATGAAGATCCTCAACACTATTAGTTGTCAAGCATAACTTTGTAGATTTGTAGCATTGGCGCCCCTTGGAATATAGTTCACAGAATGTATATGGAGTCTGTTTGGATATGGATTTTTCAGTATCTATCTTTTGGTTTGGTACAACGGCACACTGAATTCCTACACGTGAGGAAGTGTTTTTGGATCATGTGTCCACTTGGTAATCAATGAAAGGTAACGTATTTGCTGCAAGAGCAGAGATGCAGGCGTGCACCTCTACAAGCCCAGGGAGAGTGCATTATCACCGCCGCGTGACTAGCGGTCGAGCTGTCTTAAGAAGACAGCCTGGAGACGATCTTCTTTTGTTTGGGACGACTTGACCTTCCCGTCAAGCAACGATGTCCAAAGTGTGGCCTGGGGGCTATTTGCGGCTTACGGCTGCTTTTTTATTGGCACATGGTACATTGTTGAAATAAAATCAACCAAAACCAAAGAGACATCATGTCTTTGAATGTCTGTTTGTAGCCTGTGAGCTGGCATCGCTCTACTGGAAGCTGGAACTATTAATGCTGCACTTGAACCAAACTGGGGAAAATTAACAAATTGGTAATTATTTAACTATTTTGCTATTCGTTATTTCTTTAGAGAGCAGGAGCAATGTTATATCATACAGCCACAATCACAAGCCATACATTACTCCTTCTCATTTTGTCAAAAATGAAACCAAAGAGGAAGAAGCTGCCCTCCCGTTGGTTATCGCCCATCATCCTCTTCCTCCTAACGATGGCCGATCATGCCGTCCCTTTGCTCAGCATATCAAAAAGCTCCTGTCCATTGAAAAACAAAAATAAAAAAAAAGTGTTAAGTTTAGTATGTAATGAGGGGTATTCATTTAAAGAACGTGAACTTACGTAGGATTTCTGCCATCTGTCAAAACTCCTCCTCCTCCGCCATGACCTCGTTCGACCCGAAAGGTAAATTGTCATTTCTCATGACACATTTTTTTTTTTCATTGCTTTTATTATTTTCTCATTGTTTTTTTTTTTACATTTATGCACATGTAAACGATTATGTTGTCATTAATGAAAATATTTGTTTTGGGTGGGTACAATATTTACACTTTATACGAACATTTTCAGGGGGGCCGGAACAAATTACGCCATTTATATGTGAATCTTGTCTCATAATATGAAAATTCCAAGACACGAAAGCCCCTCCGGAAGGAATTAATTTCATATCTTGAGGTTCCAATGCACCAAAAAGAGTTTGAACAACATGACTGAATATTGTATTTTTAGTGTATGAAAAGTTCTTATGTTGATCAAGAAAAAGAATATCATCTCTAATGTATTCATGTATAATTACTTTGTATTTTTGCATTTTGGAACAACACAATATTGTTCCCCCGTCTGCCTTTTTCCATAAAAGTGGGAGTGATGAAGGTCAGCATGCAAAATCTTCTGTTCCAATAAAAGCACAAGCATGAAGGACACATCCTCCCACCAGTACCCTTTGTAGAAAAGTATTTTAGCAGGTCTGCACCCTAGATGATTGTTTTTTTCATGGCCAGTGTTAAGCCCTCCATTTTTTTTAACTGAAAAACCAACCTACAAACATTGATTCACGTAAATGGTTGCCGAAATGCACTTTATGAGAAAAATCAGATACTGCTGTGAAATGTTTCATCATCAAGGTTTTCCATAAGAGTAACACCAGCAGGGCGTGTGGATGTCAATATTGATGTCATGTAGGAGCACATTAAAATGAGCTCGGTGTGAAGGAATTTTAAAATGCTAAAAAAAAGGCAAGTTTGGTCTTTATTCATCACTTATGCTCTTTGTTGCTTGAGCTGACATGATAATTATTTCATTGAGTGCCTTTGAGTGAAGAGGAATTCTGGGCAGTGCGTCTAATTACTTTATCTTTGGGGGTGAAAAAAGGCCTCCAGCTGTGTCCTTTTGCATTTCCGCACATCATCAGGCACACACCCTGAAAATCCTTTCATGTTTTGCGGGTATTTGCATCATGTGTTTACTTGCATTCGGTATATAGAAGTGTGTGTTCCCTTGCTGAAGAATCAGAGGATGGTGGGTGAGAAGAGAGTATTTGGCAAGCAACCAGATGAAATCAGATTCTTTGAACAAGCTGCAGTGGAATAAATCTTTCAGATTGCAAGTGCAATGCCCAGCGACAAAAGGCTTGGTGCTAGAACAATATCCTCTGCCACTAATGGCTGTTTTTTTTGTTGGTCACATCTGCAGAAAAGGATTCCTCAAGTGATCAAATGCACTTTTCTTCTCGTGATAGGGAACCATAATGAGCTTTCGGCATGATGCTTAGCTCTTCCAGCGTAGACTGGAAGAAAAAAAAAAGGCAAAAAACCACCACACCAGATAAGAAACCTGGCGCATTGAGAAGATACGGTTAAACATTAATACCACGCATGAGTCACTTTTTACATTTTGCGTCCAACGAGTGCTTACTGGTTGGTGCCACACTATTGCCCTCAAGCGCTCAGGTGTTTCATTTCTCTATCCAGGCCTGAAGGGTGTGGAGGGCAAAGGAATTCAATGCCTCCGGACTGATATCGTTCATTGTGCACATTGCAGATGATACACTTGTAATGTTGCACTAGCTGCTTTATCGTTTTGTCAACAGGGGCGTGTTCAGCCATCATGACCAAACATTTCACTACGTTGCCATTTTTTTTGCAGGTTTCTGCTCGTCCCGCTGCCTGAGAGTAATTATTCGCTATTAATGACAATATCACAGGAATGTGCCCGTAAGTCGGAGGTGGCCAAATGTTTCTCCTTCAAGGGCCGCGTACTAAAAAATCAAAGGATGGGTTGATGGATGGAATCAAAGGATTTTGTAAACAGGCTACACCAGTGGTTTCCAAACTGGGGGGCGTGTGCGCTAGGGGTTGCCCCGGCTTTATGACGGGGAACGCGGGGTTACCACAAACACTTTTCATTATTACCATGTTTTTCGGGCAGAGGGGCGCCGTAAATCATTTCTCTCCAAAATGCTTGCGAACTACCGGGCTACACCAAACGCACGGAGATTCGTTAGCACGTTAATACCTGTTTATTTTCTGCATCTCAGCTTTGCCTTGTAGGCGAAAAAGCCACACCGTCAACCCTCGGTCTTTTCCCGTTGCCCTCCCGAATAAACAAGTTCCCGTAAATGTCCCGCATTGTAACTGCCAGACGTGTGTGCCGGCTGTCCTTGTGGCAGCAATGCCGATTAGAAGTGTGTTTACACTGTTGACAGCAGCACAGTGACACTGTTTTGTGTGTCTACAGACCCCGAGGATTACCAACCGCCCATATGGAAGTCCTACTGTGAGTATACTGACCGTCACACTCACCTGCCATATGTGCATTTTGGCTTATATGGTGTGCAGAAGGCATACGTTTGTAGAGTATAGTCCCTCACATTTCTTCCTTCTCATTTGGTTTTGCCGGTACAGTATACACAATCAGATATCCAAACAGTTTATTTCCCTTTATAATGAACTGAATGAATCATTTGAGATTCTGTGCTGTAAAAACAAAGTGGATGAATTCTATTTAATTAATTGATTATTAAAAACAAGAATTGAATGCACGTTTTAGATTTTAGGGCACAGTGTGATTTTTTTTTTTTTTCATGGGGCCCAGAAGTCCTGGCTGCACTCCCGCTATCGGCTATGTGATCTGGAAAAAGGAACCATAAATCACCCTAATTTAGACACAAAACACATTCTACTTAGATTTTCAAAAGAAGGCATATTACTTCAAACTGGCACGTCGTTTGTCTAAAATAGACATTTTTATGGGCGATCTCTTACTTTCGCTGGTGTTTACATCTGGGATCTACTGTGTTTGCATATACAGTAAATACATTCATATTTTGTATAAATGTATTTAAATACGTTGTGCTGAAGGTTCTAGAATGTCTTTTACCTTGACAAGCTACACATTTCTCTTATAGTAATCAGTAATGACTTCAGCTGGTTGTTTCACGTTCATGCCATAGATGAGTGGATGTCAACTTTTGACCAAGACTGTAGTCCCAAAGCAAGACAGCCTTGATATTCCAATCAGCTTTTCTTAATGCTGAGCAATATAAACACAGGCAGCGCCCTTAAAGACACAGCACATGCAAAACAGGGCTCCAGATCTGAGTAAAATAGGTTACTGCCGCCAGAGAAAATCGCTTTTCTCTCTGTCAAGAGGCTCGGAACATCCTCCTAACGCCCACTTCAGCATCCACTGTTTTGTGCCATGTGGGAGCAAATGGATCCACTCTTCCATATTTGATGTGACTCAAATCATTGCTGCCGAAAGCCACATGAGTGCAAATGGAAACCCCTGACACAATGTGCTGCTTTTCTTTCTCCGCATATATTAAATGTCTGCATATTTTTTCAAATGATTATGTTTTCTTGATTTCTCCTCTGTGGTCTCTTTTTTTGTGAGCCCTCGCTGCGTCAGAGGGATGGATGATATCCAGATCTTGCTGGTCGGCTTACGTTTGTTTGACAAAAACATGAAAACACACAGTCAGGATTCTTGTTCCCCGCCTGCAGAATCTGTTGTGACAAAGAACGAGCCCAAGCTCACGCAGAGATGACTTTGCTGCGGCGCTGCTTGTTAGTGCTGAACACGGCGTCCACCATTCCTGTCTGCAGGTTGTGGACAGACATGTACAAGATGATTGAAAAGCAGGAAAGGAATGAAGGAAAATGTCCCTCCCGATGGCATTGTGCTAGAAATGTCAGATGATAAAAATCCACAGCATATGAGTGTCAGCTGTTACTCAAAATAATGGGGGAAGATGCACAACTTTGCAGGATTCCCCCACCATCACTTTTTTATTTTAGTGTTATTTAGTGTTTAGTTATTGTAAAATATATGGTATGGTAACAATTATTACAGCATTGTATGCAATGATAACGCCATGTAACACACACACACATTATTCTTTTGCATGTTTGTCACACTTAAATGTTTCTGATCATCAAACACTTTTAATTTTAGTCAAAGATAACACAAGTAAACACAAAATGAAGTTTTTAAATGAATGTTTTTATTATTTAGGGAGGAATAACATCCAACCCCACACAGCCCTGTGTGAAAAAGTAATTGCCCCTGCACCTAATAACTGGTTGGGCCACCCTTAGCAGCAATAACTGCAATCAAACGTTTGCCATAACTTGCAACAAGCCTTTTACACGCTCTGGAGGAATTTTGGCCCACTCATCTTTGCAGAATTGTTGTAATTCAGCTTTATTTGAGGGTTTTCTAGCATGAACCGCCTTCTTAAGGTCATGCCACAGCATCTCAATGGGATTTAGGTCAGGACTTTGACTAGGCCACTCCAAAGTCTTCATTTTGTTTTTCTTCAGCCATTCAGAGGTGGATTTGCTGGTGTTTTTTGGGTCATTGTCCTGCTGCAGCACCCATCGCTTTAGCTTGAGTTGACGAACAGATGGACGGACATTCTCCTTCAGGATTTTTTGGTAGACAGTAGAATTCATGCTTCCAT
>QODF01000064.1:5859536-5911592 GCA_024372805.1 Oostethus manadensis | reverse complement strand
GCCCCCGGGAAGACCTAGGACACGCTGGAGGGACTATGTCTCACAGCTGGCCTGGGAACGCCTTGGTGTCCTCCCGGTGGAGCTGGAAGAGGTCGCTGGGGACCGGGAAGTCTGGACTTCCCTACTGAAGCTGCTGCCCCCGCGACCCGGACCCGGATAAGCGTAGGAAAATGGATGGATGGATGATCTAAACCCAGGAGCGTCAAAGTTGTTACTCTTGAGGTCCGTATCACAGTTCTGGTTGCCCGCAGAGGGTTTCCTGTAACATTGAAACCATGTAACTGTGCAATCACCTTGTGATATCATTACATATTTCATTATTTACGGAAATTATTTACTCGGAAGTTAAGGTGCCAAGCAGAAATTTGAGTCTACAGTCATGGCCAAATGCTCTGAGAATGACACAAGTCTGCTGCCTCCGTTTGAATGATGGAAATTTGCATATACTCAAAAATGTTATGAAGAGTGATAAGATAAGCAGCATAGTAAATTAATGCATGGATGGAAGATAAATGGCAATTAATGGCAAAGTCCCTCTTTGTCAAGAAAATAAACTTAATCCCCAAAAACATTTCCACTGCATTTCAGCCCTGTTACAGAAGGACCAGCTGGCATCATGTTAGTGATCCTCTAGGCTATAGGCAATAACGGCTGAAGATGACTGTCATCCTGATTGAGTGAGACTAACAGAGTGGAATCTTTAAAAGGAAAATGTTGCTTGGTATCTTTGTTCTTTTTCTGTTAACCACGGTTACAAACAAAGAAATTGCATGCAGTCATCTTTGCTTTGGACAAAAGTAGTTGGGAAGAAGGCATCAAGGCACACAAAAAAGTCCTATAAGTTGATTTTGCGGCAGGATTGGAGCACCACCATTGCAGCTCTTGCTCAGGAATAGTAGCAGGCAGGTGAAAGTGCATCTGCTTGGACAATGAGGTGAATATTTTTGGAAAAAAAATCCTTTCTCTCCAGGGAAAACATCAGGGACAGACTGGTATTCTGCAAAAGATGCATGTATTGGACTCCTGAAGACTGGGGTAAAACCATTTTCTCTGAAAAATCCCCTTTCTGATTGTTTGGGGCATTCATAAAATAGCTTGTCTGGAGAAGAAAAGGTGAGAGCTACCATCAGTCCTGTGTCATGCCAACAGTAAAGCATCCTGAAATCATTCATGTGTGGGTTTGCTTCTCACCCGTGGGAGTGAGCTCACTAAAACAATAATACTGTAGTAACAAAACATCCTTTGAAAGCAACTTCTCCCCACCATCCAAGAACAGTCTAGTGGTGAACAGTGCTTTTTCCAGCATGGGAAGGCATCTTGTCATGAGGCTTAAGTAATAACTAACTGGCAACCAGTCCAGATTGTAACTCGCCTCTCGCCCGAAGTCAGCTGGCATAGGCTCCGGCAAAGCCACAACCCTAATGAGGATAAGCATAGAAAGTAAATGAATTAAACCACTAAAAAGGTCATTCCATTCTCGAAACATTTGGCCATGACTACAACTATTTTTTTTTTTTTTTAAATGGGGTTTGACAACCAAAAATAAAAAACTCTAATTGCGTGCAGTACTGTACTTTCTGTAAATATTGACAAATTATCGGTGTGTAACAGTGCCATTAAAAAGAATAAATTCAGGGACATTATAAGCTACAGTTGTTGGTGTTTACTTAAAACGCACACATTTAGTGTTATTATAGAACAGCTGAAAAACAAAGTAAAATAAAACGTACAGCCTTGTTTTTCAGACGCAATCGTTAAAGGGCGCAGTGAGACAGAGCCTATGTCAGCCATACAATGAGCTTTATGATTTTTTTTGTCCAAATCTTCAGTATGCAGGTTATGTTAACATTTGCTCAGGGTTGTGTACAGAGCACACCTTCCCTAACCGCTTTCTTTCTGGTGATGATATATGATATATATTTCTGTTATCAAGGGGAAGCACGTTCTATTTAGTGTATTTACTTAAGTACAGCTTGCCGTAATACAGTATCTGATATTTGGGATGCTGGGTCCTTTATCAGATCTAGGACTTAGAATAATACTGTTATTTTAATTGACTTTCACCCTGCTGAACACACACACATTATATCCATCCATCCATCCATTTATATATATATATATCTTTTTTTTCTTTCTCAGAGGAGGCTTTGTCCTGGAATTAAGTGCACTTTATCAGCCAGCAGCCTCTGGGTGTGTTCACTACCGCTGTGCTTCATTGCCTCTTCTGAAAAGTAATGATAACCAAGGGGACAGGGACTTTGCTCTGCTTGGCATGCTTATCAGACACACTGAGACAATTTTTTTGTGTTCACTGGAGCTTTGGAGCTGTTATCCCATAATAGTATGGAAATGACTTATCACGGAGGAAGATTGCCGTCCTTCTCTACCAGGAAGGAATAATCCCTCCACTAGAGGGCAATCTCAATTTGTGTACACTTAAATGGTCTTGCTGGTTTCTTAGACACATAGCACACATTGTCCTAATAAAAGAAATCTGTGTATCATCTGTTAGTCCCTCAAAGCTAACATAAATATCCTTGGAGGGGTCATTTTTCCTATGTTGACAGTCATTGAGAGACACTCTGTTGGCGTCAGCATCAGCTGTGGTGTCGTGATCAGTGATTGCTCTGTAACCTGACACTCAAGACATTAATACACCAAATGGCCATCGATCACTATGCTTTATAATGATTTATAACATTTTAGAGTGTTCTTTTAGATGTCTACAACATCTGCTGGGTGGTATCACTCCCATTACACAGTAATATTTAGTTTAGCAAAAACCGGGATACTCAAATGATACTTGAAGTTTAATCACATGCCTTTTATCAATATATTTAAAGTATACATAGAGAAATGTTACAATACATTAGGTTTCTCAACATTATTAATTATACCCATCCATCCATCCATTTTCTATGCCGTTATCCTCATTAGGGTGGCGGGTATGTTGGAGCCTATCCCAGATGACTTTGAGTGAGAGGCGGGGTACACCCTGGACCGGTCTCCAGTCAGTCGCAGGTGTTTAATTATGCGTTAAAATAATATACAGTGGTGGGAAAAAGTGTTTTTCCCCTTCCTGATTTATTTTTTTTTTGAATGTGTTTCACACTTAAATGTTTCAGATCATCTAACAAATTTCAACAACTGACCACAAAATGCAGTTTTTAAATGAAAATTGTATTATAAAGGGGGGAAAATTCCAAACCTACATGGTCCTGTGTGAAAAAATATTTGATGGTTTAATTGGCATTTCTAAAGCTTTGGGACTCCAGCAAACCACAGTGAGAGACGTTATCCACAAATGACAAAAGTACCTCAACAGCGATGCGACGATTCATCCAAGAGGTCACAAAAGACCCCACAACAAAGAACTGCAGGCCTCACTTGCTTCAGCTGAGGTCCATGTTCTAGACTCCACCATACAAAAAACGCTTCTGAACAAAAAGATCATTAAGACTCGTCTCAATTTTGCCAGAAAACATCTTGATGCCCCCAAAACCTTTGGGGCGAAAGTTGAACTTTTTGGAAAGTGTGTACCCCATTACATCCGGTGTAAAAGTAACGGCACATTTCAGAAAAAGAACATCATAACAACACTAAAATTTGGTGGTGGTAGTGTGACAGTCTGGTGCTGCTTTGCTGCTACAGGACCTGGAAGATTTGCTGTGATAAATGGAACCATGGATTCTACTGCAAAAACTTTAAGGAGAATGTCTGGCCATCTGTTTGTGCCTTCAAGCTGAAACCAATTTGGGTTCTGTAGCAGGACAATGATCCAAAACACACCAGAAAGTCCACCTCTGAATGGCTGAAGGAAAGACCTTTGGAGTTGCCTAGTCAAAGTCCTGACCTGAATCCTACTGAGATGTTGCTACATGACCTTAAAAAGGCGCTTCATGCTAGAAAAGCCTCCAATGTGGCTGAATTACAACAATTCTGCAAACATGAGTAACACAGTAAGAGCCTCGTTGAATTGTATTGCTGCTAAGGGTGGCCCAACCCGTTATTAGGTGTAGGAGGCAATCCCTTTTTCACACAGGGCCATGTAGGTTTGGATTTGTTTCTCCCCTAACAATAAAAAGATTGTGTTCAGTTTTGTTGTCATTGTCTAATTCAGTGGTTCTCAAACTTTTTTTGCCGTGCCGCAGTTTGCCGCAGTTTGAACACCACTGGTCTAATATATACATTTGTTTAATTCTGTGAAACATTTAAGTGACAAAAGTAAAAAGTCACACAGAAGGCAAACGCCTTTTCACACCACTATACCTTGCAATGATAGAAATAATGTCTCTTCTGCATTCAAAAAATGGACCTGTAAGAAAACATACTTATGTATAGCTCTAATAATAACTTTCTTTTCAAGTCTTCCTGGACTAATAAATAACTAGCAAATCCCGCCTCAACAAAAACAGCTCTTACACTTTTCTAATACTACAAATAGTACTTGTACTTATATGCCAGTCAATTTGATGGCTTAATAGAAAAACAAGGAAAACCAGGACACTCATCACTTTCTAGAAAAGATACAACCGACGTTATCATGGTTTTGTTTCATACTCAACACAAGGATGTGAGCTGCCGGGTGTTGTTTGTGCAAAATGTTTTTTTTTTGCCTAATGGTATTAGTCCAAGAAGTACAGCTTCACCTATGATGGCTTAAATTGAAAAAACTGGCTTTTTGACCTTCATGTTTACCGTTCTCACAGCCGCGCCCTGAGGCTTTAGTTGCACACTGGCTTGACTGTATAGTCAATATGGGCGCGTATTTACCTTTTTCATGCACCTCCGCGTGGCTGAGGCTACGAGTGCAACCCAAGAATGTTTCCCGGAGGCCAGTGGGGACCTCGGCCTGTAGATTTATCTCCTCACTTAGATTCCTGTTGCATGCTGAATGCAGCCAAACCTCGAGCACATTCCTCCTGATGCTCCCCACTCTGACTAAATATCAGTGAGGTGCCGATCAGGCTGGTTTGGTTACTTGCCGTGGAATGATTTCCGAGGTAACGGCCGTGTCGTTTGTTCAGATAATAACCTGCTCTGTCAGTAAATAGCTGTAGTTTTATCACACCAAAATCTGAAAAGTCGGCTTTTTCTGAGCTCACGAGTGACCTTTTATTTCCAGCCTCCAACTGTAGATAGGAGAATAAGTAAGGAACAAAAGTGGCAGTTGCTTCCGTTTTTCATGACATTCTCTGCCTGTGAGGTCCATGCCAGTGTACCAGTGGATCTATTTGTGCATTTGTTGCTGATGCTCTTTGTCATGAATCGTTTAGGCTGCGCTGGGGCTCGCATCCTCTTGTCTTACTATGTCAGTGGCCCCTGTGTTATTTTGCCATGACTCCCAGCTCTAACTCACTCAGCTGTGCCTTCACAAAGAAGCGCAGGAATAAAAGAGGCAAGCCACTCCAAAAGGAAGCTGAGCTTGTTGTGCGAGCACCTTTTGTGTCCTTTTCTTCCATGCTTTTTCTTTAACCAGACAAGAGGCCATCTGGCTGCAGACAAAGCTCAGCCCTCTTCTGCCATCCCTCCTCCCCTCTTGTGGCTAAAATATCTCAGAGTGGCGTATTTCTCATCTGTCCCTTCTGACTTGTACACCCAATTGTATCCTCTGGTATGTGTAGGTCTCCTCAAAGAATGCCTGCCACAATGACAAATATCTTCACCTGTCATGACACTTTTTGCAGCGACGCTTTAGCGTTGTCCCCGGGGCATCTGCACATACACAAAATAGTTTTATATTTGTGTCTGCGTATTTTGTGGTGAGGATTTTTCAAGTTTATTAATTTATGGGATGCAATGTGTGAGTTTTTGTTTGGTTTTGCCAGTTTTCCAATTTAAATTAATGTAATGATCATAATAACACTACTTCTCTTATGTGAAACATAACGTGTGCCCCACTGGTAATACACCATATGGCTGTAGATCTTCAAACGAGCTTCCTTTGCTCTTTTACATGGATTTGAGCACTGTAGGATTATTCCCTTTGTCGGGATTATGGCAGTAATCTCTCCCGATCCCAGTTGCTGGTCTGGCTCTGCTGGTCAGAGTTTCTGGAAGACCTTATCTGGGTGTCATGGTGGGGAATTCCGTCAGCTCCTTTACAAAGAAGGAGGTCAAGATGTGATTGAGTTATGAGGACAGAAGCGCCTCATCTCACTCTGGCCAAATAATCTTCTTTTAGTCTTTGGGGCAGCAGGGACACATTTAGGAGGCCCGGTGCTGCCTGCGAGCTGCTGGCATGTGAATATCTGCAGCTAAGTGGAGTGGAGTGTGTCCGGAAGGCAGTGAGCTAATGTGAGAGTGCTCTGTGATATAAAAAGGGCGTCTGCACTATTGATCCTGCTTTACAGAGCTGTTGAGCTGTGCGAAACAGTCCTGACAGCAACCCCCCACCCCTCTCCACAGCCCCTCCCCATCAGAGAGCCTGTTCTCTCTCTCGCTCCTTTCTGGGCGTGTGAAAGAGGGCCATTGTGCTAGGCACACTCCAGCCCTCAGGCCACCCACCACCCATCTCATCTCAACCGCAACTCTACCTCTCTGCTGATACTGCCCTCACACCAGAAGTGGAGCCATCCCCTCCAAAGCGTCCCTTACCCTGCTGGCTGAGAGAGGGGAGTAGACCCTACTTTTTTCCCCCATCTCCCTTCCGCATCTTCCCCCAGAGAAGATGGAGGGTTTGTGGGAACTAGATCAGGCCAGCATGGAGGCCGAAAATAAGCGAGGAGGTTTCGGAGGGGACGTGATCAACCATAAAGCGAAACGACAAGAGCGAAAGCGACAGGAGCTACTGGCTTTTGCCCTGGGAGTCAAGCTGGGGAGCAAAGGGACACTTTTGTGGAAGCCTATCAAACTGTTGGCCTCCTGTCCACAGATCTCCTCATCTCTGGTGCGGCAGAGCGCCTTGAAAGACACTCCAGAGAAGCAGTGCTCCTATGAGAAGATCCACAACTTCAAGGTAAGAGTAAAACCATAGAGTTATTTTCGCACAAATATAGGCATTGCTAAGTCTTCGGTTGCCAAAGTATTGTTTGCAGCGTGTGTTGTTTTGATGGGAAGACATGCAGCTGACTTCCTGTGCAGAATGTGTGACTAATGGACAGAAGCGAGCACAAGCCATTAACAGCACAGCACGTTGATTGTCATTGATGTGAAACTCTTACTGACTTTGTCTAAACCAGCTCAATAATTGTTCACTCTTGGGTACGTGTAAATGACCGTAAGCACTCATGGTTGTAAATTAAAATGTATTAAGTGTCAGTTCCAATGTCCCCCAGAGTTTTGCTTTGATAAGAGAACAAAAACCAAATCCCTCACCACCTGCCATGTCCCTCCTTCATGCTCCTCACCTACTGAAGGGGTTTGACTGCACAGGTGGTTCTCCTCTGAGTCTTTTGGGCTGCCTATCTGTTATTTAGACTTACATGTATCTGATTGGCAAGCAGCAGATGCCAGACACATACTGGGAAATCCTTTAATCTGCCTCACGCGTACGCACGCTCTCCTTTGACCGCCAGGCTCCTCTTAATGTCACGTCCCATCACAGAGTAAGCTCTGTGGCGCCCATCAAAAGGGTTCCTCTCCTGCTTGGACCTGGAGGTGCAATGTTTTCAACTGTGTGTTTGTGTGTGTATAACCCTGAGGTTTCCATCTGCAGGTACACACCTTTCGAGGGCCACACTGGTGTGAGTACTGTGCCAACTTCATGTGGGGCCTGATTGCCCAAGGGGTCCGCTGCTCAGGTAACTACATATGAATGTATGGAAGGTCATGGGATGGCTTTCACATGTAATGTACAGCGCAGTGCGGCGTGTGGAGAATACATGCTTTAGTTGAATAATAGTTCTGAAAACACGTTAACGGTTTCTCTTATGGTGCATGTGGACGACTGTCGTTTCGCACCACAAAAGACTGAAAGCATTTGTGGTTTGAGGTGTACTTCCACCTTTAGAGAAACTGTACTTGTATCCTGCACCATCCGCCCGGACTAGTAGATCTGTCCTATCTAGTCTTTTAGCAAGAATTCTGTTAATACAAGACACAGGTCACCGCTTTATTTTTTACATGTTAAAGGGACTGTATGCAACAGCGTCCTTGGCTGCCTGGGGGCCGCCAACCTGCAAGCATTACAGTATAGCTTAGGTTACAACCGGTTTCTGACCGGTTTCTTGCAAAAAAATGCAAGAAACACATTTTCTTGAGCCGTAGACTGGGTGCAGAGGTTCTTTGCCAAGTCAAAAAAACTCTACGGGGTGCTTACGTTTTTTTCAGTTTGCAAGACCAACGTACGCACTTACTACAGCACGTCACTGTGCGGCATCAGTATGGCCAGCGCGTGTCTTTCATGTGTTTTGCTGGTGTCAGGCTTGGGCAAAATGTCAGTTTGTTCGTACATTGCACTTGCAGACTCCTATGTGTGAAGTGCGCCACACGTGCACCCCACATACGTAGTTAGTGAGGGCGCATGTTCAGATATTTTGCACGTCCACAAAAAAATGCAGTGATTTGGGGAAAGCCAAATACTGCGAGGCCTAACAAATTGTATTCCGGGTGCAACACACACACATGCACTAGTGATGTTTGTTGTCAGCTAGTAATAGCAGGTTTGTTATGATCAGTAGAGGTGAACCCCCCCAAAGCAGAAGCTGGTGGCAAGGGTGACCAGTTCATATAAAGTCTTTAATGACAACATGTGTGTGAATACCGACAGCCATGAACGCCAATATTTTACTTTGGCTGAATGAAATGTGGCTGTTCATAATATATACTATCTGGCGGTGGTGGTGTTATATTTTTTGCTGCACCAGTTACCATGCAGGCCTTTGTCTGTCTAGAATTTTTAAAAAAATCGAAGTGTAGTTTACCAGTTGATCATCATTCTAATTATCATGATCATTTCATCATCTTACATATTGGAATGCATGTCGACCTGTCTGGTGTAACCTGCCTCTCGCCCTAAGTCTGCTGGGATAGGCTCCAGCATACCCCCGCTAGTGAGGAAAAGTGGCATAGAAAATGGATGGATATATGAGAATCCAGAAAATGACCAATGGGATACATGGTGGTTTTCTACAACCATGCCTCTTGGTGTAGTTTATGCCTTTTGGTCTTTTTCCTGCATGGGATCATGTGCATGGATGCTGGCAGCCCCTCCATAAATGTACATATTTTGTTACCATAGAAAAAAAACTGGAAGTAAAAATATCTAAACGACATAAAAAAAGGTAAAGGACAGGTCAAACGCAACTAAAAATAGCCGCAGAACTAACTTGTGTACAGTTTGCAAGACTCGATCTGTCACAAGATTTCATACTGGGAACTCGGACACAGGGCGAGACCCGGCTGCTTCCATCCTCCCAAACAGACTGTTTATTGTTGACACATTTGCCATGCTGGTAGGCCTGAGGCAAACGCTGTATCACCAGACACCTCATGTGCTTTGGGGAGGCAGCAGGATATCAGTGCCCGCTCTCGCTGCTGGTCCAACCCCTGATGCATTCTCTCAGGAGCTACTTGTAAACCTGCAGGCAGGCAGCCCAGACGCGCACACCGCTAAAAATGACTTCTTGCTGCCGTGTCGTTATCTACCATTGAGGCGGTGTAGTGAGAGCACGTCACTGTCACCGTCTTCATCCTCCTCCTGCTGTGCTTGCGTTATCGTCTGAGCGAGGCTGATGAGCCGCTCTTTATCTCTCGTCTAAGATTGCGGGCTGAATGTACACAAGCAGTGCTCAAAACTGGTGCCCAGCGACTGCCAGCCGGACCTGCGCAAGATAAAGAAAGTGTTCAGCTGTGACCTCACCACACTCGTCAAGGCCCACAACACCACCAGGCCCATGGTGGTGGACCTCTGCGTTCGGGAGATTGAGCTCCGAGGTAAAAGGCCGATGATGGGGAATGTATTCTGACGTGAAGACCTTTTGAATATGCTTTAAACTTTCTCATGTTTGCGACGCAGGTATGAAATCTGAAGGTCTGTACAGAGTGTCTGGTTTCTCTGAGCACATCGAGGACGTGAGACTCGCCTTTGACAAAGGTTTGACACATTACTTTGCCCCAGAAAGCTTTTGCGTCATACAGTATGTAAAAGAATCCAGCAGACTTGAAATGCTTCACATTGCTGGAGGTTATTCTTGTACTCTTGCATGCAAAAGACCTTGAAAAGAAATAGTTTGCTTGTAAAGGTAGATGTGTGAAATAGATACAGTATGTGTAATACATTTATACAAGTAAAGAATAATATAGAAATAAAATAAAACACAGTACTGTGCAAACATCATAGTTTTATTGTTTTGCTCAGTAATCAGATTATCATTACCGGTATTGTCCAACTCTCAATTCTCGATTCCGATATCGACCGATATGGCATATGTGATGCGTAACATCACACATGTCCTGTCATGGAATGAACACATATTTAATGGATACAGCATCAGCAGTGAGCCTCTCAATATGACTGTAAACAACATTGTAAAACTTGGGTACGCAAACATCTGAGAAATACTGACAACGATTGGGCATGGTAAAGCATGGCTCCAGGAACTCCACAAGTTTGCTGAATCGGGCGTCTTGCACGATAGAAAATTGCTGGTTATCCAGTGAGATACACTCCATGATTATCGTATTGATGGCTTTCGCCCTGCGAATTGGAAGTATTGAAGGAAGAAGTCTTTGTTCCACCTGGCATAACCAATGCTTTGCAGTCATTACAAACCGCAAGTTTATTATCTGAAGGAGACACCACGGACATACTTGCTAGCACGCTTCAGACGCGGTTTGATGAGGTCATCATTTACGCGCTTGAAAATACGGGAGCCCATAGGCCTATATCAGTTTTCGATATTGATTATGAAAAATATTACATTTTTCTGCCAATATCTGGCTGGCTGATATTATTGGACATAG
Source organism: Oostethus manadensis (assembly GCA_024372805.1). Classification (NCBI taxonomy): domain Eukaryota; kingdom Metazoa; phylum Chordata; class Actinopteri; order Syngnathiformes; family Syngnathidae; genus Oostethus; species Oostethus manadensis. The sequence goes on along the minus strand of QODF01000064.1, from coordinate 5,900,687 downwards.
TGCACAAGAAAGTTTTATATTTTAAACTCTATTTTTCTCCCTGTCATTTCTGTAAAGTTTTGCTTAAAAAAAATCAAATGTATCAATTTTATCGTGTTAAGACATTATCTGAGAGCCAGATGCAGTCATCAAAAGGGCCACACTGGCTCCAGAGCCATAGGTTCCCTAGCCCTGGTCTAATAGCTCAGTCAGTCTAATAGATTCTCATAGAAAGCCTTCTTGACGCACACTCACATAGCACAATCAGAGTTGCGCAACACTTAGATATGACAGGTGGAAAAATACTGCAAGTGGTTGACACACAAAATATACACAAACTTAATGTTCACTTTCTATAGGGAAAAGTACTCCAAGAACCGTGAAGAGAAGCTAAAGAAACAAAATGGTATTTTAGCTTCCAAAGCGTCTCATAGGTCTCTGTCTTGTTATGAACAGATGGAGAAAAGGCTGACATCAGTGCCAGTGCTTACGCAGACATCAACATCATTGCTGGGGCTCTGAAGCTCTACTTGAGAGACCTTCCCATTCCGGTCATCACTTTTGACTTGTACGCCACATTCATTCAGGCAGCAAGTAAGGAGACCTGCTGCGATTTGCCATCTTTTTTCTGCTAATTCAGTGATGCTCATCACATTTCCTGACGCCTTGCAGAGATTCCCAATGCCGAATCTAGACTGGAGGCCGTGCATGAGGGTTTGCTGCAGCTTCCTCCAGCTCACTACGAGACTCTACGCTACCTAATGGCCCACCTAAAGAGGTTGGACACACAAGTACATCCGTACGAGTCCAAAAACGAATACCAATAAGTTCAAACCCACGTTTGTACGCGTCTCGTTGCAGGGTAACAATGTTCGAAAAGGACAACTTGATGACGTCAGAGAACTTGGGCATCGTCTTTGGTCCAACGCTGATGCAGCCGCCAGAGCAAAACGCCTTGACAACCCTGAATGACATGAGGCAGCAGAAGCTTGTGGTGCAGCTCATGATAGAGCACGAAGATGTCTTGTTCTAGTTCCCGAGAACGTACGGCACAATCACAGACAGTTTTGTCGCAGAGGAAACTTGAGCCACCTTAAAAAGAGTAATTGAGGATGAAATTGCTCTTGGGAAGCTTCTTTTCACGCATGACTTTTTGCTTGGTTTGGTGTTGTCTTGTTTCTGTCTGTGCTGGGGTTTGATACTCTGCCAAGGCCGTCATGTTTGATTTAGCACACGATCCAATATGTTTACAAACTGCAGCGCCGTTCCCATTTAAAGACCACGCCGCCGCACAACATCTGTGAACGTGTAAACCGCAACCCTCATCGCAACAGTGACCTTCCCCACGTGTCTTTTGTGTGCATATTGTGCGCGATTTGTGGGCGTGTGGGCCAACACCGAAAAAGATACAGATCCTGTCATTGCAGGTCAAATCTGGTCCGAGCAGCGACGGATATTCCGTTGTGGAGAAACGCTGAAAAAAAAAAATGAAACGATCGGTCAATTCATGAAGCACTTTTATGAAACGTGTGTACAGATTTGTTTTGTAAAGATGTTTATTTTTGTCTTCTTACTCTGCATCATGTTGTTTTTGTCACAGTAATATATATACACAGTATATACTGTTGGGAATGATGCTTCTTAAACTGGTGTCTGGATATAAAACAGTTCAGCAAAATAAACTGAGTTACAGTTACTGTGGTCTACCTTAATTGATTATATATAAACCCATGCGGTTTGATTTCATGTCTGTAGAGCTGGTGTGCATCAGGCTACAATCCTACGTCCCACTGAGGTCACAGCCCTGTAGTGTTACTGCTTAATGACAGCCACGAGCTCCTGCTTGCACTTTATTTTCGTTTCTTGTTAAAGCCATATTCTTGTCATGTTTTTTTATGTCGATGCTGCTATCTTCTAATTCAATCTCTTGTTTGATAGTCAAACTTCTTACTCTTCCAACTTTTTCTGAAGGTGTGGCCTACAGGGTGGAATTTTGCTACCACAAGTGTGACTTTCTGGGCAAACACGTTTGGCAACTACAGTATGACTATTTTAGCATTCTGTCTGTGCTTGTTGCCTAATTCAATGAGCGAGACTTGATTTTACATTCCATTGAGCCACTGTAGTAAAGTGCTCAGCATTAAACTTCTAGTGCCTTGGTTTTTTGTTAAGGTCGTTTTACTGGTTTCTAAAGTGCTCGGTGCCTAATATGATTGATGTCGTGAAATTGCACTTTGATTTATTAATTGGACAAAATGACATTGAATGAGCTTGCTGGGCTTTTGCTCATTTTTTTGGGGGACAAAGGTAGCAGAAGCTCAGTACAACAGTCCCCTCTGGTGAGATAAAGCGTCAAGTGCAATAACAAAGCAAAACAGCATGAAATATTGAGTCTATTTTTGCCTAATTTGGGGCAAAGTGAGCGCTGGGTGAGATCAGACCTATTATTTATGAACAATCTTTAATAACATAAAAACTGAAAGAGCACTAACATCACTTTTAGAGTAACTGCACAAAGCAGCACAAATGTGAGACACGCATTTTTCAATTTTGGAGGTAAGGATGAATTTAGACTGACCTACAAGTAATCTTCACAGATTGAGACTTCTTGATTAATTTGTAGCAAGGGGGTTGGGGTGGATTTAGAGTGGTCAATTACAGTATTTTTGATTTAATTGGGAGCATGTTGGAAATCTGGACGTTATCGCCGAACACTAAACAAACATCACTTTAACGGCGCAATCCAGCACAACCAGGGTGTACCCCGCCTCCCACCCGAAGTCAGCTGGGATAGGCTCCAGCAAACCCGTGACCCCAATGGGGGTAAGCGGCATAGAAAATGGATGGATGGAATCCATCACAAATACTAAATGAAGAAACTATAGTGGATCCCGCCGCTTTTACAATTTAGCACAACCCTGCAAATTTGTGGATTTTTGGTCAAGAAAACATCTTATTCATCCTAATTGGTAATAATTATGATAATACAGATACATGTACCACTGCTTCTCTGATAATGGTTGTAATGTTGGTATGAAAGTTGTCATGCTAGCGAAGGGTTTGGAGGTCAGAGCGTTGTGTGGCAAAAACAGCATATATATATATGAAAGTATCAATAACTCTCCTTCTGCTGCTGGTCCTGGGACATAACCCCAGTGGGGCTGGGTGAATTTAGATTTAGACTAAATATTCTTGAATCAGTTAAAAACTAAAATAGCACAAAAGCCCATTTCAACAGCACCAGCAATTGTTGATCTGTTACCAGGGTTTTCTGCAGGGTGGGAGTTCAACTTCACGCTCCGCATAACTATGAAGCCACAATTCAATGTGAAACTGCACATTGTTTTAAAATATACTGTTTTTAATTTCAGAAAAAATGAAGTAAAATTCCATTTTAAATACATCTGTGGTGACATTTTCAGTGCATGTTGAACGGGCACATGAATACATTTCACAAAACCAAGGTAAGGCGTTCAAGTTAAAGCAGAGGTAAGACTTTAAAAAAAAAAAAAAACCAAGAATCCAGGTAACTTTACAGTTCGTCGTGTTGATAGGTGAATTCTCTAGTGGAGATGAAACCGTCTTGATCCTCGTCTTCATTTTTGAAAATGTCCTCTACCATGTCTTCATGGTGTGTGTCATTTGGTGAGTAGCCGTGCTTCTCAAACTCCTTCTTAAGGTATGCCTTCACCTGTGCAGGACACACAAATGTCATGGTGGTTTGAGAGATGTTAGTCTGCTTCCTGAGTGCTGTCAGTGTGTTCTTGAGCAAGGCACCAAACCCCGCTCCACTGGTCTCAATTTTGGGGTGCAGTCACTGTTTGCACGCCCCCCTATCTCACTCCAACATCTCTCCTTGCACACCCGCGTGTGTGTGTGTGGTGTGCTGCCCAATGCATACAGTACTATGTGTGCTAGAAAGAAGGTCAAAGATTTCCACACCTCCTGCCTGGAGAGCTTCCAGTCATCGTTGAGATCCATCTCCCGGAAGGAATCGTGTGATCGTGGCCCATTGCGGATATCAATGAGCTCAATGTCAAAAATGAGGGTGCTGCTCGGGGGGATCTTGCCTGCCGACAAAGACATTATGTGTAATGGTGTACTCTCCTCCTTTTAGTATCGTATTTTGTTTACCTTTCCCTTCCATCCCATAGGCCAGACCTGGAGGGACGGTCAGTTTCCGGCGCTCCCCTGTGCACATGTCCTTCAGGCCCTTGTCCCAGCCCTTGAGAGCCTCTTGGATCCCCAGGGTGAACCACACTGGGTTTTTGTCCCCTTCTGAGCGGCTGCAGAAAAGATCCATCACAGATGCACAATAAGGGGAGTCAATGTAGTGACAGTGTAAACATAGCGCATCACTTAGCTCATCTCAATAAGACATTTTGTAGGACATTACCTGGAATGGAACATGGTGCCATTGCTCTCCAGGAATCCTTCGTAATGGACAAGAAGCATGTCTCCATTTTTTGTCTTGCGGTAACACATTAGTGGTTTATGCAAAACTTCGATTTTCACTTCAGGGTCGGGCAGTTTGCCTCCGTGGACTAGCATAGTTACAAATGATAATGTCGAAAATATAGAAAAAAGTATCATTGTGTTGCCTGTAAAGCGTACTCACACTGTTTCCGAATGGGTCTCTTAAATTACATTGATAAAGTAAACACCTATAACGGTGTTTGGGCTAACTACGTGGCACCAAACTTCATGAACACAACTCTTGTTCCACAATTTCCCCTCCTCTCATTTCTATTGGATCCTCCGTCAAAGCCCCCGCCTGTATCTTACTACTATTATACAATTGGTGTGTATATGTGTCAATCACCTAAATCCCCACTCACACAACGTAAATCCTCTGACGACACGGAAGCCTGAGCGTTTAAAGGCGTATTCTAGAAAAAGTTTACACACTTTAACCAACGTAAACTGAATACATATCCACGTACTGTACTCCAAAATCTCACTGTCGGCGCCCGATGGAGTCCCTGCAATCAGCTGTTCGCCTAATCTTATCGCGATAAACACGTAATGAATGCCAAATACATGTAAACAATGGAGGGGATACTACACAAATGGACCAATTACATCAGCGGTAAATCAATTTGTTACGTTGGTTGTTTTTCAAGGTTTACGTTTATAGCTTTGGTTGCGATGGAAGCTAGCTAGCGTGACAACGTCAGTGCTGAGTTTGTGATAACATTTAGCCGAAGCGGACAAGCTAACGCAAGCTAATAGTGTTAGTTTAGACTCCACTTGAATTAACAACGATTTGTGCGTCTACTGGCTAAATAATATTGTTTATTGGCATATCATGTATTCTCATTTTCATCGATTTAACCACGCACGAATTACTTGACATTTAAAAAAATCACCATGTTCCTAAACATTTTTAAGATAACTATTTACCTTGTTAGCATTGCTAATTAATGTAACACACAGGTGACGTGGTGCTCTTGTTGTGTATAACCTTTTTTTCAGGATGGCAACCTCGCTGGTTTGTGCTTGATGGAGGAACTTTGTCCTACTATGACTCTCAAGAGGATGCTTGGAAAGGCTGCAAGGGGAGCCTTAAAATATCTGTTTGTGAAATTCAAGGTTAGTGCATCCCACGCTGACCTATTTTATTGTGCATGCATGCAAGTTGCATGCAATATTAGATGATGCCAGAAATAGATTTTGCTTCTGTTGGTTAGTTCATTCCTCTGACTCCACGCGGCTTGACCTGACAATACCTGGAGAGCAGTACTTCTACCTGCGAGCCCTCAATGCAGCAGAGAGGCAAAAATGGCTGGTAGCTCTGGGAACAGCTAAAGCTTGCCTGACAGACAACAGAACAAAGAGAGAGAAGGGTAAACAGTCGCCGTGATACGAGAACCTGCCGTTATGAAGCTTCTGTTTACTGCAAAACCTTATTTACGACGCCTTTCAGAACTCCAAGAGAACACAGAAGCACTTAAGACAAAGATGTCAGAACTTCGATTGTACTGTGACCTTATTCTGCAACAAGTCAACAAAATAAAGGACAGCAATGAACATGGCAACACAGCAGAGGTAAACAAAGGCGTAGGGTGACTTCTTGAAATGTGAGCAAACGCTTATAAGGTCTTTTGTTTTCAGACGTCAGACACAGGAGACCTGGTAAAGTCGACATGCACCACTTTCCTCAAGACCCTGGAGGAGTGCATGCAGATTGCCAATCGTACTTTCACAGCAGATATGTCCAAACACAGTCCGCCGGCATCTCCTCCAGTTGCCGCCATTAAACCCCAAAAGGTGCGGTTGGGTTTTTACAGTGTGATGTAAGTGTGAAGTGACTCAAGTGTCGAACACCCTTTATCTTTTTAAAAGATGAAACCGGTCAATCAGTTAAACCAGCGCCTTGGAGATAAGTAAGTTACTTTTATACTTTAATTTGGCTGCATCTAATAGCAGCAATGTTTTTATTAAAAACTACTTTGCATGCACTATAAATATATTATTCCAGGTGGAGAGATTCATCCGAAACAGATTCCCGCAGCTTTGACTCTGGTGCAGAAGGACCTGATCAACCAGGCAGACCAGTTAACCATCCCATCCCATCAAGTGGGTCCAGTTCTTAAATAACTCACTTTGTGTTGTTTCCTTTAATTGTTTTAGGGCTGTCGTTAGATTTTCTCCGTAATCCACAAATTGTTGAGCACAGCCAATGTTGATCTGTACAAATAAACAGATCTCATATGCACCTTTTTCCAACTCAAGGAAAAAGGCGCAAACACTTAGATAAACAAATAATCATGGTAGGTGTGCAAAAACAGTATCTTTTTTTCACCAATTTTTTAGTGACACAGAAAGTAACAAGAAAAAAGAACTGAAAAGAGACGCGGGCATGCCATACATCAGCAAAGTACACATAAAAACGGAATAACATAGCTTAAAAAACAACTTTACAAAACTCTTGCCTGAAAATTCACTACTGAGATATAAAATGAAGCTTATGATGTAACAGCCTTACCTGTTTTAAATGATTCGCCATGTTGGTTGTTGCATAATAAGAAGGCAAGAAGCTGCCGACAAAAGTTGCATTTTATTTTCTTGGGGTCATCCTTAACCTTTTCAAAATACCTCTACGCTCTGGGTGGTTTTTTGTAGCCATTATGAACATTATGATGGTCGTCATAACGCACACCCCACATACACTATATATGGATTGTGCAACTGCAGCGGGTGATTTTAAGAATGCCTGTTTGAAGGTAAACTTACATGCAATTTTTAAATTTTAACACAAATTAGTTTGATTTTGTATACAAATAGGATATGTATAATAAAACATTCATTGTCTGTAAACAACCTCTTGCTGTAGGTTTTTTTTTATCAACTCCACAAGATGGCAGTAGCTGCATCTGATTGGTCTGAATTGTTTCATGAATGGTCATCAGCCATCAGCTTTATCTACCTCTGCATGCACTTTAAATGTTGGTTGTGCTACTCAGCTGTTGATGTGAAACTCAAATGTGTACTTGTCATACTGTTTGCTGTTACAGCAGTTTGCTCCTTGGTATTAGAACATTGGTTCTGTTGCTGCTGTGTTGTGCAATGCACTTTTCATCATTGACCAAGTGGTCAAAGAGAGCTACGCTTTCCTTTCCACCACAGTGTAGGCTTTTTGTGTAATTGGCACAAAAAGGAAAAATAAAGAAGTGAATTAACCTCACAATGTACTTTTGTAATATTTGGACTGCTTTAAAGGTACCAAAGTTAACTTTTGCCTTTTTATCTGTTGATAAATACACTCTGTACCACGCAGATGTCTTCAGTGCCAACGGCTCCATCCAGGAGGAGCAGGCTGAATCCCCAAATACCTCTCAGGCTGAAAGCTGCGACTCAGCAACAGACAATGGTGATGAAGAACAAGAAGGAGAGCAAATGATGCACAAAACAGACCAAAGTGTAGAGCAGAGCATGGAGAAGGGGGACGCTGTGCTGCCTCAACAGGGAACAGCTTCAGATGGAACCAGGAGTGAGATTTTGAAGGATTCCACACAGCCACAAGACGAGGAGCCGGTGGAGACATTTTTCAGCACAATGAGTCACAGGTATGACACCTTTTCCCTGGAAGGTCACATCCTTTAGGAGCACCTAAATGCAACATTCCGGCGCACGTAAGTGACTTTATAGTTCAGCACAAATAATTATGTTAACAGTTTTATTGTATTAGATGTAATCTGTTGATCACGTGACAAAGTCAGGCCCTGGTCTGATGTTTGGGTTTTTATTCTACTGTATTTGTCAACATAAAAGGGTAAAAAGCGTTAGTGTGTTGTACTATTGTTAACGTCCTCATGCTACATCATAACTTCCTATTCAGTGAGCTTCTAAATAAATTAAATTAGTATTTCCCTGGATCCTTCAACAGCAACTAACAAAAGACACCCTGTCTGGTGTTTTTCACCACCGGAAAAAGCTTTACTGTCATTGTAGTCAAGACATACAACAACAGGACCACAGCAGCTGTGTTAGATAAGAGTGTTAATTGGATGAAAACAGAAGAATCTAAATAGAAATATGCACAAATACTGTAGGCTTAAAAAGCTTTTATGGTCACCCATTTTCAAGATGTCTCTGGCCAGTTAACTTCTAGTTTTGTTGACACCTTATGTCAACAAACACCCGCCAGTCCCAGAGGGGTCGACTAACGGTTTCCACTGTAGTAGTTAAAATGGAGGAAAGCTTTGTGTCCCTCCAAGTTGTGATTGCATTATGTTGTGTAGACTATCATGCATGCCACTGAAGAAGTCTTTGCCTGTCTTCGGTTTTGCTCTGTGTGTGGTTTTCTTTTCCCTATTAGCTCAAATAAAGTTGGGAGTTGTGTCTAACATTGTCCCGTTTGAATCTGTTTCCCCTCCCCTTGTTTTGTAGATTTAGTGACTTAAAGCTGGATGACGACAATGGTATCCCCACACAAGAGTTTTTGGAGTCATGCTATGCAATAGTGCCTGTATTAGGTAGGCCAGTCATGTCCTCATCATCTCACCTCGTCACGCTATCATCAGGAAACCTCTCTCTCATGCTGTTACTGCTCGTTCCCTTCCTCACACGCTATAAATACTTTCTGGCATTCACGTCCTCCTTTTTGGGTCTTTTCTAATACATATTATGTTATGCATATAAGAGGGTTTGGTATGCAAGTAGGGCCTCTCGATGAGTGTGGGTACCACATTGGCCTCACAGTCAGGACATCAGGGTTTGAATCTCTGTTGGGCATCTCTGTGTGGAATTTGCATGTTCTCCCCATGCGTGTGTGGGTTTTTTTCACATTCCCAAAAAACATACATGTTAGGTTAATTGGCGACTCCAAATGGTCCATCGGTATGAATGTGAGTGTGTTTGTCTGCCCTGCGATTGACTGGCGACCAGGCCAGGGTGTACCCCGCCTCCCGCCCAAAGTCAGCTGGGATAGGCTCCAGCATACCCGCGGCCCTAATGAGGATAAGCGGTATAGAAAATGGATGGATGGATGGATATGCAAGTACACTCCCCAGACACTTCATTTGGTACAAGTGCACAATTTGTTGAGAGGCAATACAGGAGCCTCATTTTACAAAGACAGCAATGCAGTAGATGCCTTATTTTTAATTAAGTTTTGCACAATTACAAGCATTCGGTAAACAGTATCGTACTTCTAAAATGTACAGTTACACAACATTGTGGTTTGTCGCGTCTTTTTGCTGGAAAATGTGAGACAGCACCCTCTGTTGGAATCATAGTTACACCACTCTTTTCGTCCTGCTGATAGTGCCACCTAAGCACTTTCTAGTTACTTATGTTAGCATAAAAAATGTATTTACACTTTAAAGCAGAGAAAAATAACTCTGTGAACTTGCGTGGCGTGACTGCCGAATCACGAATAGGCAGGGGTTGTAATGGATTATATTTTGAAAGGTTGTGTTGTTGTTACACTGTGTCACACTGAAAACAGTTACCCTTACGTAGCAAGTGGTAAAATATGACATTTCCAAGTATGAGTAATTATTGTACAGCTCTTTTTCATTTGATTATTCCAAATGATTAACTTTGCATTTATTGTTTTTTAAGAACTGCAGCTTCCCCTTGTTTAAGTGCTGAAAGCTAAGTGATGTAAGCCAATGTAACCTGCATTTGTCATGGACAATTGTCATTAACAGCTACCTTGATCTGCTGCATATTTGTTGTTTTTTTCTATTTACCAACAACTACTGTGTTTGAACAAGTAAAAATCTTAAATTGAACCAGTATTTTGTTCTTTTTTCTTGTAATATTACAACTTAATTGCTTGATTAATCTCCTCCCTGCAGACAAGCTGGGCCCCACGGTCTTTGCCCCGGTAAAAATGGACTTTTTGGGAAACATCAAAGTGAGTGAATATATGAATATATTGATTTGCAAAAAAATTCCAATATTCATCCTCCTCTTGCTGCTAATTGTATGTAGAAAATTCAGCAGAAGCACATGTCGGACCCTGACAGCTTCCCCACGCTGCAGGCCATCGTGCTGCATGAAGTGGACACAGAGGTGGCTCAGGTCCGCAATTCAGCCACCGAGTCTCTGCTGTGGCTCAGACGCGGCCTCAAGTTCTTGAAGGAGTTCCTGTCAGACATCAATGCTGGACAGCAAGATATCCACGGAGCCCTCAGTCAGTATGAACGTCATCATCCAAACACACGACTCAACTTGATGATTTTCATGATGCTGTGTCTATCAGATCACGCCTACGGCAAAACACTTCGCCAGTACCATGGATGGGTTGTTCGTGGTGTGTTTGCGGTATGTGACCCCCTTCCAAGCTGACCGAACTCCTCCCTTGTTTGACCTTCTTATTTTTTTCTCCTCAGTTGGCGCTGAGAGCGGCTCCGTCCTACCAGAGCTTCACCGCCGCTTTAGTGTCCACAGCAGGCGACGAGCTGAAGAACGGCTTCACCAGCAGCATGCACAGAGATCTCAACGTCTACCTACCCGCCATGGAGAGGCAGCTGGCCATCCTGGATGCCCTCTACGAAGAATACAACCTGGAGTCTGATGAGGTGGTATGAATTTTTGACACAATGTTTGCACTACAGGAAGGATGGAGGAAGACACTAAAGTGCGTTCATATGTCAGTGGAGGTTCTAAGGTGAAACATGTGGTACGCACTTAGCAGGAACAATGAAGTGTCGTTTCCAGACTGCCAGAGTGTCATTACATGTGTAGCAGTGTTTCATTGTGGTTTGCAACTTAAATACTTTGTCGCTATATTTAGCGAGTACTCAGACCCCTCTTGGTACTCTTTTATACAAGAGACATGTCAAGTGAAGAGTCTGACATGAAAGCACGTATCGCTCTTCTTAACGAGGCGCAGGGGTTGTCTTGTTTGTTTAGTGACGGAAGAAAAGTTCTAAATATATTTCTTTTGTTTATCTTGATTTTTTTACTCACTTTTTAAATAAATCATAGCCAGTTCTGCTAATTTGACATTCTGTCCATCCATCATGCCACAAATGTACTTCAGTCCTGTGGGAAACACTGTACTGCAAACGCACAAAAAAGCACTGTAAGCTAAACATGTGGCTTTGTCACTTTGATGCTATAATGAAGCCGAATGTACTTTGTGTACCATTTGCACACCAGGGTGACCAATACAAAGTTTTTTCAAGTTTTAGCAACTAACCTGCTAGTTTTGCACTACATGCTGTATGTTTAGTGATGAAAACATATCCTCAAGTCCCTTAAGGATCTCTAAAAGTCTTGTGTGGTTTTAGTGAATGACTTTAGCACTGCAACACGAAGAGACGAAATACTCATGTAGATTGTGGTAATGTTGACAGGAGCCATGTTTTCTATATTCATCTATGTCATGTTTTAATGGCATCACTACAGTAAGATCATGGTTGCCAATGGAAATTGCCTTTAAGTCATTTCACTTTCATCTCTCATCCGTTTCTGTTGTTATCACTATCAAGCAGTACACCATACTGACCCAAATATAAGACGGTATTTCTTTCCAAGAGTGGTGATTTATGCATGCAAACCTGCGGGTGACAACAAACAAGCAAGTCAGAGCTTTTCTTCCTCTCAGTCACACCCGCCAGTGACTTGGAGACACAGCCATCACACAGACACTCGCTGAAAATAGAGAATGATGCAAATCTTAAGATAATGGTGATGACTATATTCAGGGTTGTCTTATATTTGGTAGTTCTATAAGAGCCAGTCGAACATTTTTTAGACTTTTGCTGTAAAGGATGCATACAGTAAAAAAGTACACAGTAAACTGTAAACAGAACGTTCTGCTCTGTTGCAGATTTGTACAAATACTAATCGTTTAAATGTGCTATTGTAATATGTACATTAGATTTGTTTTCTATAAATGTCTAAAATATTTGATTTGTACTAAATAAATGTCATTTGCGCGCCACTTCCTTTCTTCTGTTTATAGGATGCTGCATCTTCTCATCTAATTTAACACTCTAGGAATAATAATAATGGAATTACATTTAGTGCAACGCTGGCCAATTGCCCGCTGTCGAGCTGCATCAGCATCTCCCGACGGTCCCTTTTAAGACACTGACAACCTGACTGTCCTGTCTGACAAAATAAATGCAATCTGTTTTTTCTTTACACCAATGCAGCAGTTTTTTGGAAAGGATGCTGACGGCATCTTTTTTTTCTCTGCTAATTGATGGACATCTCAGAGGAAGGAAGAGCGTCCATCTTCAAGTTTCTTCAGTCCCATTCAGGCTGGATGTCGTATTTTACTGCGTTTTTTACTCACATTCAAATCGTTTTTTTGCTATACCAACAGAAAAGTATGTACAGTGTTTCTACATTTTGTGTTCTTTTATATAAATGACTATTATTTAATAACAACTATAATAATTAAACTTAAAGTTGCAAATACTTTGGTGGGCCGACAAAAAAAAATTAATTACTATGATTTTTACTTAACTATATATAGAGTGGTGTGAAAAAGTGTTTGCCTCCTTCCTAATTTTTTTTTTTTTTTACATGTTTGTCTCACTAAAATGTTTCAGATCATCAAACAAATTTAAATATTAGTCAACAACAACACAACTGAACTTTTCCAAATTCTTCAGTTTGTTTGTCTTCAGCCATTCAAAGGTGGACTTGCTGGTGTGTTTTTGATCATTGCTTCTGCAGAACCTAAGTTGCTTTCAGATTCATCACAACAGATGAATAGACATTGTCCTTGCAGGTCCTGAGGCAGCAAAACAGCCCCAGACCATCACACCACCACCTCCATATTTTACTGTTGGTATGATGTTCTTTTTATACGACGTTACTTTTACACCAGATGGAATGCAACAAACACCTTCCAAATAGTTAAACTTCTGTTGTGGGGTCCTCTTGGATGAGTCGTCACTGTTCTCGTAGTTTTTGTCATTAGTGGATAACGGCTCTCACTGTGGTCCGCTGGAGTCCTAAAGCTTTAGAAATGGCTTTATAACCTTTTCCAGACTGGATGAATCTCAATTATGTTTTAACAAGTGGGACAATCACTTTTTTCACACAGGGCCATGTTTGATTTTTTTCCCCTTAATAACGAACAGTTTAATTTGAAACTGCATTGTGTGTTCAGTTGTGTTGTCATTTACTGATATTTAAATTAGTTTGATGAGCTGAAAAAATGTAATTGTAACAAACATGCAAAGTTAAAAACTGCCTAAGATTTGGACAAACATCCTTTTTTTAGCATTTAAATGCTATATATTATTCTTCCTTTTTTTTCAACTAAAAGTAATTGTAATAAAAAAATAAATAAATCGTAACGTTTAAAGACACACTCCCCTCCCAAAAGTTTGGGAGCATGTGTTTCCGTGGCACACTGAGAGCACGTTTGCAGAGCTCTACGCATGCGCAAGCCCCGGTGCTGCAGTGGTGGACCTTGCGCTGTTTTGCACAGCAAGATCTTCCTCTTTTCCTTTCGGCTTTTCCCTTCAGGGGTCGCCACAGCGAATCAATTGCCTCCATCTAACTCTTTCTTCTGTATCCTCTTCTCTTGCGCCAACTACCTTCATGTCCTCTTTCACTACATCCATAAACCTCCTCTTTGGTCTTCCTCTAGTCCTCCTACCTGGCAATTCAAAACTCAGCATCCTTCCACCAATATATTCACTCTCTCTCCTCTGGAGCTGTCCGAACCATCTCAGTCTGGCCTCTCTGACTTTATCTCCAAAACCTCTAACATGTGCTAACCCTCTGATGTGCTCATTCCTGATCCTGTCCATCCTGGTCACACCCAAAGATGACCTCAGCATCTTCATCTCTGCTACCTCCAGCTCTGCCTCCTGTCTTTTCCTCAGCGGCACTGTCTCTAAACCAAACAACATCGCTGGTCTTTTCACCTCTTTTCCACACTCTCCATTGCTCTGGACTGTTGACCCTAAGTAAAGAAAATCCTCCACCTTCTTTATCTCTTCTCCCTGTAACCTCACTCTTCCACTTGAGTCCCTCTCATTTACACACATGTACTCCGTGTTGCTGCGGCTAACCTTCATTCCTCTCCTTTCCAGGGCAAACCTCCACCCCCTCTCACTACATATCACAATTTCATCTGCAAACATCATAGTCCATGAAGATTCCTGTCCAACCTCGTCCGTCAGCCTGTATATCACCTTAGCAAACAAGAAGGGGCTCAGAGCTGATCCCTGATGTAGTCCCACCTTCACTCGGAACTCCATTGTCAAGCCTACACCACACCTCACTACTGTCTTACAGTCCGCGTACATGTCCTGCATCGGTCTAACATACTTCTCTGCCTCTCTAGACCCCTCATAGAATACCACAGTTCCTCTCTGGGCACCCTGTCGTAAGCTTTCTCCAGATCTACAAAAACAATGCAGCTCCCTCTAACCTTCTCTGTACTTCTCAATCAACATCCTCAAAGCAAATACTGCATTTGTTGTACTCTTTTTTTTTTTTGGCAAAAAACCGTACTGCTGCTCACAAATGCTCACGTTTGCCCTTAGTATAGCTTCAACTACTCTTTCCCATAACTTCATTGTATGGCTCATCAGCTTTATTCCTCTGTAGTTGCCACAATTCTGCACATCTCCCTTGTTCTTAAAAATGGGCACCAGCACACTTCTCCTCCATTCCTCAGGCATCTTCTCATTATTTAAGATCTTGTTAAACAACCCAGTCAGGAACTCTATTGCCACCTCTCCTAGACACTTCCATACCTCCACAGGTATATCATCAGGACCGAGTGCCTTTCCATTTTTCATCTTCTTCAATGCCCTCCTCACTTCTTCCTTACTAATCTTTGTAACTTCCTGGTTCACAACAGTCACCTCTTCTACTCTTTGTTCTCTTTCATTTTCCTCATTCATCAACTCTTCAAAGTACTCTTTCCATCTTCCCATGACACTACTGGCACCTGTCAATACCCTTCCATCCCTATCCTTCATCACCCTAACCTGCTGCACGTCCTTCCCATCTCTGTCCCTCTGCCTTGCCAACCTGTATAGATCTTTCTCTCCCTCCTTGCTGTCCAACCTAGCATACAAGTCATCATAAGCCCCTTGTTTGGCCTTTGCCACCTTTACTTTCACCTTACGCTGCATCTCTCTGT
The DNA here is from genome assembly GCA_024372805.1 of Oostethus manadensis. Taxonomy (NCBI): domain Eukaryota; kingdom Metazoa; phylum Chordata; class Actinopteri; order Syngnathiformes; family Syngnathidae; genus Oostethus; species Oostethus manadensis. The sequence goes on along the minus strand of QODF01000064.1, from coordinate 5,885,128 downwards.
ACTCCTGTCTACTCTCTTCAGTCCTCTCAGTGTCCCACTTCTTCTTAGCTAACCTCTTACTCTGTATACACTCCTGCACCTCCTCATTCCACCACCAAGTCTCCTTATCTACTTTCCTTCCAGATGACACACCAAGTACTCTCCTACCTGTCTCCCTGATCACAGTAGCTGTAGTTGTCCAGTCATCTGGAAGGACTTCTTTAGCCACCCATAGCCTTTTTCAACTTCTTCCTAAAAGTCACGCAACACTTCTCCTTTTTCAGCTTCCACCATTTCGTCCTCTGCTCTGCCTTTACCCTCTTCATCTTCCTCACCACTAGAGTCAACCTACACACCACCATCCTATGCTTTTTGGCTACACTCTCACCTACCACTGCTTTGCAGTCACTGACCTCCTTCAGGTTTCACCTTCTACACAAGATGTAGTCTATCTGTGTGCTCCTACTGCCACTCTTTAAGGTCACCCTATGTTCCTGTCTCTTCTGGAAGAAAGTATTCACTACAGCTATTTCCATTCTTTTTGCTAAGTCGACCACCATCTGTCCTTCTGCATTCCTCTCCTGGATACCAAACTTGCCCATCACCTCCTCATCATCTTTTTTTTCCTGGACCAACATGTCGATTGAAGTCTGCACCAATGACAACTCTCTCACTTCTGGGGATGTTCTGCATCACTTCATCCTGGTCTGACCAGAATTTCTCTTTCTCCTCCATCTCACATCCTACCTGTGGAGCATACCCACTAACAACATTGAACATCACACCTTCGATTTCTAGCTTGAGGCTCATCACTCTATCTAACACTCTTTTTACCTCCGGGACATTGCTAGCAAACTTCTCCTGCAAAATCACCCCTACTCCATTTCTCTTCCTATCTACACCATGATAGAACAGCTTGAACCCTGCTCCTAAGCTTCTAGCCTTGCTGCCGTTCCACCTGGTCTCCTGGACACACCCTATGTCTACCTTCCTCCTCTGCATCATGTCAACTAATTCTCTACCTTTTCCTGTCATAGTTCCAACATTCAAAGTCCCAACTCTTAGTTTTTGACTCTTAGCATTCCTCTTTTATCTCCTCCTACGGACACACCTTCCTCCTCTCCTTCTTCGGCCAACAGTAATCCAGTTTCCACAGGCACCCTGTCGGTGAACAGCACCGGTGGCGGGCTTTGTTAACTCAGGCCCTGACCGATCGGGTATGGAAGACAGTTGTTTGATTCGCATGTTCTGGTTTGGCAAAGTTTTACGTCGGATGCCCTTCCTGACACAACCCTCTGTATTTATCCGGGCTTGGGACAGGCACAATAAGACACTGGCTTGTGCCCCGTTGCGGCTACATTGTTTTGCACAGCAAGATCTAAACCGCAAATGTTTCCTAACCATCAGTGAGCCTGGATAAAAGAGAAGGATGTGTTTATTACGTTTATATTTAATTGTTAGTCTGTTGCTATACTCTTTATTGGTAAAATGAAGTGGATTATCTTACAATTCTTAGGGTAAATGTAAGTAATTGATGCGTATCGCCTCTCTTTATTGTTGCTATTACATATATTGACCACAAGAGTGTGCTACCTACAAACCACACCGAGTCACGTTAATGTGAGCCATCTGTTACTTGCTGTTGAACTGTGCTAATTTTAAAAAGTTCTTAATAGCCAACTTGTGATGTGAGAACTTTGAGAGGCGCTGGCTGAGATAAAGTGTTAGTTTTTTTTATTTGGATGAAATGATGACCAATTTGAAATGAGCAAATCAAGAAAAAAATTTCTTTGTAGTTCTAAATGTAATCAAGGTGTTTTACTTTTTTAATCTCCTAAGAAGTGATGCTTTTTTCCTACAGCATTTTACAACATTATGTGCATATGATGTGCAAATTAGATAATGACGTCATCCAGTGATTTTCTAGGAAAACCAATAGCTACTTTTCTCGCAGAAAAGTTGGCAACATTGCCATTCCTTTCTTTTTGTAAAGTAACTTTAATAGTCTTGCAAGTTGGATACGTCTGTGCTTATCATATCCCTGGACTCTGAACTTACACTGTTCAGATGTTATACTGGACAGATTTCTATAACAAAAATATTTAAACTGTTATTTTGTGTTAAATATATATGCATTATTAAACAATTAATTTCCCTTGCATTCAGATTAAAACAGGCATCAAATTAAATTTAGGGTTGTGTCAAATAGCATAAAATGTTGTACTTGTAGTCACATAGTAGTATTGGACTAAAGAGGTCAGGTAACAAAAGGTGGATCAACATTTTAGTCTCTTACTTGAAGCGCTCTCAGCAACTATGCCATTAAAGTAAGAGTTTTGCAACGTTCTTGGCTGATGTTCAAATACAAATAAATCATAAAAATTGTTATTCGTCATAATAAAAAAAACACAGCCGTGGTACGACACAGCCCACTACCACAGTTTCAAAAAGTCCAAGGGAAAACCCTATAAGATATTCCGACGCAGGAAAGAGCATTGAAATACACAATTCAGCCTGAATGCGACTGAAGACTTGAAGATGGATGCTCTTGCTTCGTCAGAAACGTGCCCATCAATTAGCAGAGTGAAATCGAGGATGCTGACCGCGTCCTTTTCCAAAAACTGCTGCCTTCATGTAGAGAACAAACAGACTGCATGTATCTTGTCAGACATGACAATCAGGTTAGTTGTCAGTGTCTTCATATTTTTTTCTAGCATTCAAAAACTGTGTCCAACAAAAAAACAATCTTCAATTTTTGTCATTGTTTTTTTTGTCTTTTAAAATGTAGAAAATTTGAAAAAAAAACAACTGTAAATAGATTTTATAAATAATAAATCCATCCATCCATCCATTTTCTATGCCGCTTATCCTCATTAGGGTCACGGGGATGCTGGAGCCTATCCCAGCTAACAGGTGATAACCATGGACTGGTCATATGTGAACAATTATGTCAAGTAATGTTAAATGTGATCACGTTTAATAATATTTTTCTAGGTCTCTAAAAATATGAAATCCATTTATAATATAACTAAATATATATAATGATTCACGTAAAAAAACATTTTAGGAACGAATTATTAAAAATATATTGTTAATTTGGGTTTAAGACATACAAAGCATCTTCAGGTAAGTTTTAAGCCCATCTTTTTATTGAATTCCTTGAACATCGGTATAAAGCATATCGGAGTTACGACAGAGTGACAGTTTTTCATACTTATTTACAGAATTCCCACATGCACGTTACATGTCTCACACACAGTATGGGGTGGTAGGAGCATTGAGCACAGTCCCAAATAGTGTTATTACCCTATCTCACACCACTACGGACGTTTAAGACAACTGCCGAGGACAATGAGTTAGGTTTAAAATAAAAAAAGAGCACAATAGCACGAGCATGCGGACACAAGGTTTTATAACAGTCTTGATGTTTGTACATTTCACACACCGAGAGGAGGGGCTCTCCCTTGGCTGAACTGTAGCTTATGTGGACTAATAGTTTTTGATCTCTTTAAGTTGCCTACTGTAAGACGGAACAGACTGGATGACGAGGTAACAGAGTAAATACAGTCAAGAGTACAGTATAGAACAGTTTTGTTGCCTATGTAGCAACCTCGCCTTAGCTTCACTGACAGCTTTAAGGACATAACAGTTTCAAGCCTTCACATATCAGAAAGGAGTATATTTCTCATTCAAGCACAGGGAAGGGTGCATTTTGGGAAGGGGATGCTTTGCGTTCCTGAGAGTTGGTCTTCTTGGATATGTGATGTGTTGTCAAAAACGTGTGTGTCAAGTCGAGAAGCACCACGCTGGCCTGACTGGGACAGATCCCAGTTTGGCTGGGTAATGTGATTCATCCCTGCTTTTGTTAACGCCAGATTAAGTGTAGAAAAGCTTGTGGTAGCAATAAGAGGTAAAGTGATACATGCCTCATGCAGATGCCACCATACCTGAGGCCATGGTCCAGCTCAGTCTCACCTCTCCTACAGTACCTACGCTCATGTTGTTGTTTTTTAGTATTTTCTTCCAATAGTCTAAACGTCTCCCACAAGAACTTCATTCAATGTCAGCATGGCGGCCGTTGCACCCAGAGAATGATGGGGGTTCATTCAGGGATCATGAGGAAGGCCAGGCTTAAATCCGGCCGCTTAAGACGGAGTGCAGCTGTCCTTGTGTTTCCGATGTGTGGGTTGAAAAGTTTCCCCTCCGCGCAGCAACAATGCTCCGAGGGCTTCTTCTTATGTACACAGCAATTATCTATATGCTGTTCATCTGCTGCTCTTGCTTCTTTTATTGTTGGCATGAAAAATATTCCCTGTTTGTGTTCCCAGGAAAGGATTCTGGGTATAAAGTCCACTCAAGTGAAGTACTTGCAGCTTGTGGAATCAATAGCACAGTACAGCGTACACTTGAGGTGACCGTATGACCTGCAAACAACACACAGGACACTCTGAAAGAATATATTCACAAAGTATTTGCATGCTGACATACAGTAGTGTTCAAAAGAATAGCAGTCCAATATGACTAACCAGATGAAGCAGTGTTATTAGTAGATTTATTTTACTACTTGGCAAACCAATAGGTGCAGTAGATTCTCCGAAAACAAACAAGATCCAGCATTGATGATATTACACCCCTTTTCAACTAATTGCCCAATTACACAGCCTTAAGAGCGTGCATATCATAAATGCCGGGTCTTGTTTGTTTTCTGGGAACTTATTTGCCATGTAGCAATAAATATATACTAATAACAGTGATTAATCTGGTTAGTCACATTGGACTGCTATTATTCTGAACACTTCTGTATAATACATTTGATAGAATCAATATGTTAATTTTTACCTTGTCTCTGCACACTAATAAATCATATACTTGTAGGATACCTCTGATATAATACTAATACTAATAGTAAATGATAATAGTGCCTGTTTGCCTGAGGATTCAGTAGATCCTCATTAAAAAAAAACAAAAAAAACCTGAATAATGAAACGCCCGGGGGAATGTCTATTTTCGATACTCTAATAAAGCATTTTCAATGACTGTTTTTTATTAAGGTCTTATTTTGTCCATAAAAAGGTGTAACACTAGTGCCACATGCTACCGCTGCAAGAAGGGCTTAGGGTTTCACAGTAGCCGTCCGTCTGTCTGTCTTACACCCAGGAATGTTATTCTCTGCCTGGGGGGAATAAAGTAAAAATAAGTAGTCGTCATGGGCTCTCACAAAGTCATGAAAGTCATGCCATGATTAGTGATAGCAAACGCTCTCTCTGGCTGCGTCCAACTTAAGGGTTCTGAGCCTTACGGAACATCATCTTCATTAGGTCAATGCAGACCTCAGAGGAAATATTTCAATACAGTGGTTCTGTGGTCAGCGGACCCACCAGTTTACCGATTGAGAATCTCTGCTTTAAGCTACGCTTACTTACCCTGGCAGATAGGAATGACACGTCTGGTAGCCAAAGTCTTTACCATCACACTCCTCGGCGCCATCATGGCGGTATCCATCACCACAGAAGGCACGTTTACACTCTGTGGAGAGACCACAAGGAGTCCCATTTAACGCCACGTGTAACATAGATATATGGAATTGCTGGATTACACCAGGGGACAGAAAAATGCCATTTGGATATGCCTGTGAATATTCTCGGTGTATTTTTGAGCCATTTAGAAGGAAACGTGAAAAAATGTAATTAATAATACTATTATTATATGATTATCCAAATATTATCGGACAACCCAATTTATTTTTGAATTTGTCGGGAACAAAATCAAATAAAATTGTCGGCTAATGTGTTTTCTAAATAGTAAATTAAAGTCGATTATAATTGCAGACAACGAACTGCGAACTATGTTTTAAAAAGTTGTTTCATTTTTCCATTTTATTCTTGAATATGCAAGTCAAGGCTAATACTTTGTTACTCTGGTAACTTTTTAATCATTCCCTCTTCGGTGTGGGCATAGTCATCCTCGGTATTGTTCTGACGCACGCCGAGTTTGATTTCATTTTCAACATATATGCCGTGTGGTAACCAAAAACAAGCCGCATCCCTACTATGGCCCTCGGGCCATACTTTGGCCACGCCTGCGCGACACGGACATAGGTCATGTTGCTAGTGTAGCAATCACCTATTTAGACAACTGCAACTTACTGACGCAGCCGTCAGTGACAACTTTGTTTTTGTCGTCACATTCCTCGCCACTGGAACGCTGCACGATGCCGTCTCCGCAGTAACCGTCCTCATCAGGTGGGTTCTCCATGGACTGGAACGTCGACATCTGGAATGGGAAGGTTTTCACAAGCATTAGTTACATTAAGAAAATGATAACAAATGTTTAAGATAGGAGCACTAACTTGAACAGGAAACCAGCCGTTGCCGTCTTTGAAATAAAGAGCTCTCTGGTCTTTGCGGAATGCAAACGCATTGTCTGTCTGAAGGCGCTCCAGCTCCTCCTTGTTGCTCACCACAAATATCTGAGACAATGGATTGGAATATATATAAGTCAAAGGTTATATTTATACCTCAGGTCACACAATAAATGACCTTGCTAAAATATGAAGCAGAAATATACTGAGAAGAGTAGTAGACATTGACATTTCATTGAAATAAAATGTCCCCGATTGATTGTGGAAAATTAACAATGCGATTATTTAATATATATTTTATATTACACAATTAAAATTGTATATACAGTGGATGCCCGCACATGCTTGATTTAGCGTTCACGAACCTGTAGATTCAATCATTGTCGGTCAAATAAATATATATTTTTGAATTATATCCACAAAAATAGGCAGAAAACACATCTCATTCAGCCTAAATTTGTAATAACTCATAAACATATGATAACGCAGGCTGCAATTGACTGGCGACCAGTCCAGGGTGTACCCCGCTAGGCCCAACAGGCTCCAGCATACCCCGCGACCCTAATGAGGATAAGCTGCGTAGGAAATGGATGGATGGATGGTAATGCAGGTAAAATGTACAGCATACATGTACCACTGTCATTTGTACGTGTTTATCTCTCCATGCTTCACTGATAATGTTTTCCTCAAGTGTTTAGATTCCAAACTTTGTTCAGTGGTCCTTAAATGCACCATAGTGGTGTGCAGTAACTGGCCACACCGTGACGCCAATTTCATTCCTTCATCTCGTTCATTAGTAGTGAGTAGCTAAACATTTTATACTTTAAATGTGTTGAATAAGTGCGTGAGGCATATTTAGGGATTAAACCTGGATTATGTGAACGATGGCAATTAAAGAGAGAAGGGGAGGTTTCTGTAGCTGGATCAAATCTAATAATTACCAACACTCACAACACTCAAAGTCATACACTGTAATATTTCCTTGGACAGCCTTTGGCTTTGATCACGGCACGCATTCGCTGTGACATTGTTTCCATAAGCTTCTGCAATGTCACAAGATTTATTTCCATCCAGAATTTCATTCATTTTTCACCAAGGTCTTGCATTGATGATGGTAGAGTCTGACCGCCGCACAAAGCCTTTTCTAGCGCATCCCAAAGATTCTCAATGGGGTTAATATTCAGGCTGTCAGCTGACCTCATTCTTTGAGCACATGGTGTTGCTGAACCTAGACCTGACCGACTGCAGCAACCCATTTGCTTAGTTCAATCCATTCTTTGGCCAGGCAGTGTATATTTATATACATTTTTTTCTAGGTACCTTCATGAAAAATGTTCTTTTTGTTTTACAATCATCCCTCCATCCAACTTCTACCGCTGAGGTTGGATCATAGACGTGATGCCACCTTATCTGTCTCCTCTCAATGCGAAGGTACCGGGGTTCTACTCGGAGTTTCTCCCAAATGCTTCTCGCTTATCTCTAAGGGAGAGCCCAGCCACCCTGTGGAGAAAACTCATTTCGGCCGCTGGTACCCGCCGTCTTGTCCTTTCGGCTACTACCCAAAGCTCATGACCATAGGTGAGGGTAGGAATGTACCTCGATTGGTAAAGCTCCCTCTTCACCACAACGGACTGATGCAGAGTCCGCATCACTGCAGACGCTGCACCAATCCGCCTGTCTATCCCGCATTCCATCCTTCCCCCATTCATGAACAAGACCTCCAGGTACTTCAGCTCCTCCACCTGGGGCACTCCTATGTGACACTGCACTCTTTTGTAAGCAAGAATCATGGACTTGGGCTTGGAGGTGCTGATTCTCATCCCATCCACTCCACACTAAGATCACTCCCCAAAGTTTTACAATCAGCTAAGCATTCAATTATATGTAACAAAGGGTATACTGTGCAGTATATCAGTCATGTTCTTCTTCAGACAGCGACGCAGTTAGTGCACTTCATTTTGCCCCAGCTGCTTTAAGACATGATTAATCAACAGTTAATTTCACACAATAAATGTATGAAATATTCGATGCTTCTACCTATCTCTACTTTGAAATTTGAACAGCTACATGACAGCTGACATTATTTCGACCTTACCGCTGGTACTTGGAGAGAGTCTCCTCTCCAGTGATGATCTTCCAAAAGAGAACTGCTGAGTGAGCTACAGCTACACTTTCCAGGTGGTCCAGGTGGCCCTCGGGCACCTTTATTTCCAGCCGTGTGAAGTCCTGAAAGCAAAAGAAAAGAAGAATGAGTACAGTATATTAGTGGGTTCAATTCTTTTGTTTGTCTGAACTTCAACAATAAATGTGACCAAAAAAGTAAAGTCCACGCCAGCTCAACGATGCCATGACGCAAGCATTTTGCTTCACCTCAGGAGATTAGATTTCTCCTCACTAAATAAGACAGGCGCTCACAGCAATATTTGCTGCCTGCTGCTTGCTGCTGACAGAGCGCTTGGCACTGCGCCGTCCCACCGCAGAGAGCGTGCAGAGTGTGGTGTGTGGTGACGGAGCCTCATGTCACTTTGCTTTGATAATATCCAACCTGAGTTCTGATGGAAGATTTTTCACCTGTGGCAGGAGAACCAGGAGGACCAGGAAGTCCAGGCGTTCCCTGTGGACCTGAGGGTCCTCTTGGGCCAACACTGCCTGGGTCTCCTTTTGATCCCTGTAATATAAGCCAAAATACACATAAGTGGGGAAAATATAATACACATACTAATGATGATGATAATAATATAAATAATAACATAAAGGTTCATATGCATATACTGTATATCTTTTTAAAAATGACAAATAATACTGTTGTGCTTATTTTATATACTAAATAGGAATCCTAACATTCCTTACTGTAGCTTTTACGTAAATCGTCATCAAAACATCGTAGTATATGCTTTTGTATGTTTAAATATGCATTTAATTATGCTGTTAAATAATAATAAATCTCTTTGTTGGGAGCACCTCACCTGTTTTCCTCTCTTCCCTGGTCGACCTGTGGGTCCTCTGTTGCCTGAAACACCAGGCTCTCCTTTTGGACCCATTTCACCCTGAATAAAACACAAATCCAATGCCATGATCCTTGAACAAAATAATTCAAAACTGAAAATAGCATGAAAACTGAGCTTACTTTCTGTCCAAGCATTCCAGGGAAACCCATTGCCCCCTGCAGAGAAAAAAAAGCACAGAAAATGATATACCAAATATTCAGATGATATATATTATATAGAATAACGATAATTTACCCACTTTGTCACCTTTCAGGCCATTCTCACCATGTTCTCCTCTTGAGCCCTAGTGGAACAAACATGTACGTAAGCCCGTGTTATTTCACATTTACTGTCAATAAACTTACATACCTTTTGTCCTTTATACCCAGCTAGACCCTAAAATATGCATGACACGCATTATGTGCATGAACAGCAAACAAAGGATTTAATATGAATGAAAATCCAAATGGGCTGTGCACAGACCACATACCCTAGGTCCAATTGGTCCTCTGCCTCCAGGCAAACCCATTAGGCCTGGGTCACCTTTCTCCCCCTGAAACGCGCACAAAAGAAGAAAAAAATAAATACACATTTTTTAAAAAGCATAAAAATGTCAATAACGACAGGGAGATAGTCCCTTAGCTGATTGATTGTTAACTCATTCAATCCCAGACATTTTTCAAAAGACAGGGCAGTATCGGCCATTTTAGATGATTTTGACTGATCTTTCAAGGCACACAGAATACTGTGTTCTATGGCCATAAGAACATGGAACCGAGCAAAAGAAAGATTCGACTCAAGTCTTTCATCAGAAAAAAGCAAGATTGTTTCTACCTTTTTATGTCCTTTAGTAGTCAGCAGCAGAACATAGCTAAGTTTCAAGGAAATATCAGTTCCTGGCTAAAATAAGGGGATTTGTTTTACATCAAAATAATAATAATACATCGTGTGTGTGTGTGTGTGTGTGCGCATGCATGCGTGTATGCGTGAGTGTGCCTGTGTTAAGATTTCCCTATAATGCGGAAACTTCTGCTCGCAACGCTCCTCTATGTTCTTCCACTTCCTCCTTGCTGTCATGTAAGGTTTTTTTCATTCACATGATCTCTGCCGAGCTCTAATCAAATACTGTACACTTTTGCCAACTTGCGGCACATACATTACTTGAGAGATGCATCATCACCCCATCACAAAAACATAAAAGACATATAAACACGTCTTTGGGACAGGTGTTCGGGTCTTTGGTATTGAACGAGTTAAAAATTATTTAGTTGAGTTGATTCAGTCTCAAATATTTTGTTGTCTAAAAAAAGAGACGACATTTCCATATTTTGGGGATTTTCTACCTTCTTTTTTTTAATGCAATTTGTTTCTTGTAATCAACATAGACTGTCTACTTAAGGAGATCTGACTTACTCACTTTGGACCCACTTGGTCCAGGCCTTCCAACAGGTCCCTGCTTTCCAGGAAGTCCAGGAGACCCCATTCGACCCTGACAAGAGATGTGAGTTTTATGAAACAAACACCAGATAAAATCCAGTCTACTTTTGATAAATCAAGACACTTAAGAGAAGTTGTATGAATGAAATCCAATAAAAACCATACATCTCAGTATTTGCTGCAGCGGTTATCGGTCGGTGTGCTACAGAATTTATCCTGTGCTCCCCTGCATACACTCCTGCACATGTTGGGGAAGAATGACTTTAACGAGCACTGTCACTTTGCCCTATTTAATTAAATGATAGCCTGTGTATAGAACAGGAGCCAGTGCTTGTGGGAAATAAAATGATTTATGACCTGGCTTGAAGCACTAAGCTAAATTGCACTGCAGTGCTTGCAAATGCTGCTCGCCCAGACCACCCCGCCATTGAAGCTCCCGCACTGGACCACCTTTACAGCTCAGTGGACAGGAAGTGATCATTTGAGGTTTTACTCTTCCGCTGGCGGTCCAAAAACCACCAGAGCTTCCCTTTTAATAGAGCAGGACTGCTGTGCTACTGCAATGCATGCTGTGTATGCGTCTTACAACAGTCGACTTTGAGGCATAATGCAGTTGAGAATCGTTTGCATCCGGCTGTTGCATGTTCACTGTCTCCTGTCAAGGTTGCTCACAAAGCAAAGCAGCCGCTGACATTGAATCTCATTTTTGTGCAAATCCACTTAGCGTGAAATATCACATGATTAATGGAGATGCTCACCTTTTGTCCAGGTCTTCCGATTTCTCCCTGACAACAGGATGTGAAGGAGGGACAAGGACAGACGCCATTAATGCATTTCCAAACTAGCATCTGTCAGCATCTTGGGCTGCAGGCCAAGACAAATTTAGCTCACAAAAAGTATGAGCACATGGTATCATGTACATTGACTGGCATGAATCTCATGGATGAAAATATCTTCACCTTTTCTCCCTTGGCTCCTCCGATACCTGGGAATCCTGGTGGACCCTGTAAAACAGTGCACACACATTCATCCAAGGGTAATTTCTGTCTTGGTTTTCGAAATGCCGGTCAATAGCTCTTAACTGATAGGACCCCCACCAAATAGCCTGTGTCATCTTTACATCATAAAGATACAAAAATAGAAACACAATACTTAGTTTTTACCTCCATTACTGGGAGATCTAAAACTTACACCTATTTAATTCATTCATTCGTTTTCTATGCCGCTTATCCTCATTGGGGTCGCGGGTATGCTGGAGCCTACCCCAGCTGACTCCGGGCGGGGGGGCGGGGTACACCCTGGACTGACAGACAACCATTCACACTCTGATGGACAATTTAGAGTCGCCAATTAACCTAACATGAATGTTTTTGGAATGTGGGAGGAAACCGGAGTACCCGGAGAAAACCCACACACGCACGGTGAGAACATGCAAAGTTCATACAGAGATGCCCGACGGAGATTCAAACCCTGATTTTCTGACTGTAAGGCCAACATGCCACCCTCTCATGCACCGTGCGGCTCCTAAGGCCTATTTATTTTTCTCAAATAGTGTTATCCATTCTGTGTAAATATGCGTTAGTGAGCATCAGTAATTCCTCCACCTCACAGGTGTGGCATATATGCTGACTAGGCAGCAGGATTATTGCAGGGAGGGGTGTGCCTTGGATTGGTTACTCCAAAATGTGCAGTTGAACTCTGTTAATGAGATCCCGGGGGATCCAAAAAACAGTCAGTATCAGGTGTGACCACCACCTCAATATACACCGATCTAGAACATCCCAAACATGCTTAAAGAGTACCATGTCTCGTCAGTATGCTGGCCATGCAAAAAATGGGATGTTTCAAGCTTCTATGAATTGTGTACAGATCCTTGCAGCATGGGGCCGTGAACTTTAGGTGATGATTGGAGATGAAAGGCACAACAATTGGCCCTCATGTCACATTTTCTCTGTGCATTCAAAATGCCATGAATAAAATGCACTTGTGTTGCAGATTGAGTGGCCCGTGGTGCTGGTGAGAGGTTGGCGTATTTTATGGACAACAAACATAGCAGTTAAACTGACTGCACATTTTGGAGTGGCCTTTTATTGTGGCCAACCGTTGTAATAATCATGCTGTCAAATTAGCATCTTGAACTCCTGTATAATTAAAAGTGCATTTCAAAGCACACATTAAGCAAGTGAGGTGGAACATGATGGAATCTTTGCTAATCGATCCACTTGTGTGTCCCCCCATCCACCAGTGGAGAAGAATCACTGCAAATTTAAAGCTCCTCGCTAAAATGATTACAAACTGTGTTCCGCTTTCCCAGTCTCCCCTCTCTCGTAGGAGCCAGTCAGGGCCAGCAAAGCCTTTTCTGCTGCACTACCAGAAGCACTGACCTACATTTCAAAGTTGTACAATTTGTTCCATGAAATTATATGAATGTATATCCTGACAACTTGTTATCGTCATTTCATAGTGTGTTTCTTGGCTGCAGTGCCCTAAATATCTGTCTGTTTCTTCCTATAACATAGCTCAAGTACACTTAACAGATTGAAAAATATTTGTTCTTGATTTTTCTCAAGCTGCTGCTTAAGCTCTGACACCCCTTAGGCATAGAATCTCCGCTGCTCTACATGCAATATAATACATTCCTCCAAATAGATTCATACTCCAACCCTACTCCAGTCTGCATGAGGATATGTGAGCAGCGGCAGCTTTAATTAAGGGTTGAGAGGCAACTATTGATTGAAAGTGTCTGCTGCAGTCCTGATGCTGCTGAGGCCACCCAGGGTAGTCAAACACTGAAAAACAACTAAATGAATCATGTCCACAGAATCTGCTCATCATTAAGTTGTTTTTTTTAGGACCGGTGACCCTAATCAGGATAAGCGGCATAAAAAATGGATGGATGGAAACAAATCTGCGGTAATGTCTTCACAAGCGTCCGTCACACATGTGGACACACGGCCACATGCATGTGTTGGTAATCCCCGGAATGTACGCTAGCCAGTACTACGCCTTTCCAGGCAGACAACTCTTCATCAAATTTCAGAAGATGACATGAGGCACGCTGCGGGCCAACAGTGGAAAAAGCCTATTTATGTCTGTGGCTAAATGTAGAGCGTTAATAGGCTGCTGTGTTCCATGCATGAGAAAAGGGCCGCAGAGAAGCCCACCTCGCCAGCCTCCTCCGCAGGAACTCTCAGGTTGTAGAGGAGGAAACAGCAGTAATGTGATCCGTAAGTCCATAAGTAAGACTCTGTGCTTGGATGCTGCAATGATGATTTGCATGCTCTTACCTGAGGTCCAGGGGGACCAGCGGGCCCAGGGGGTCCTCGGGCACAGGCGGAACCTTTGTTTTTAGAGCCAGATGTTGACTCCGCCTCCTGATAATACAAAATATTACATTATTCTACAAATGAATATAATATATAATATAAATATGATATCATATGCTTATTTTACAACTTTTGAAAGATACCTATTTAATTGAAGCGACCAAAGCATACCACATCACATGTCATCTATCCACCCACACATATCTGTCTATCTCCTCTTTCACACAGACACAATCAGGCAATAATATGCATGATGACATCAAATCAAGAGTCTGTTGTGACAGTGACAATTGATTTCATAAAAACATTAAGGGAGAAGCGAGTCACGGGTGTTAAAACTTTAAATCCTGGTCCTGGCATTGTGGCGTAGCCCCCGCACACTTGCAGAATGAGCTGTTGCTACCTCCAACGTAGTCCGCTCATTCTGTCTGTGCTGTTTATACATAACAATAACACAGAACAAAGGCATAATTGAGTTGTTAAGGTTTTTTTCATGTCATTAAATCTATCCCTGGGGTTAAAAAAGCGGTTGTGTGCGACCCAAGGACATGTCAACATTGACACGTCAGATATTCCACAATAAGACGGCGGTCACATGACTTTGACTCACATCAGTGGAGCGGCGCCAAAATGAAGGGGGTGGAGGGAAGAGCGGAGGTGGAGGCGGACTCAGTAAACAGCATGGGTTGGAGCTCCTCTGCTGCTCCTTGGGAGTGAGTGCTGTGCAAAGTGCAGAGGCAGGACGGTGTGTCAGGAATGGGTCCCAGACATTGAGAAGAGGTCACAAAAACAACAACAACAACACATCAAAAGTACAAATGGAAGGTAGGATGAATTGATCTGGTTATCAAATCATGCAGTACCGGGCAGGGAGGCTCAACTACAAACAGTTAGGATGCAGGAAACAGGTGCAAACTATCAAATGGTGACACCCATCCAACAGAGTTCCTCCAGCAGACATGAGGTACCACTCTCTGAAGGGCCGGAGCTGCATCGGCTATTTTTAGAGGCATTTCCAGTCCAACCTCATGGGCAACAACAACATAACAAGTGTAGTTTACGCAAGCGCTTCATTGGGACACCTGCACCATCTGAATGAGAGCCAATGCAGAAGAATGTGTAAATAATTTAGCTCGGAGAAGTATTCGCGTAACAATGTTTACTATTGTGCTTGTGGGCCAGCACTGCATCATACTGACACCTGGCAAGTGTTTGTCATGATGCAAAACCACAAAAATGAACATACATATCTGACAGTCAGGCCAAACTTAGCATTTTTCATATTTCTAAAGACACATTGGATTTCACTGATTTGTGCAGGCGTACCTTCATCACATGTGCATGCATTGCCAGTTTTCACACAAGCAACCTATGCAACGATGATGTGTGCTTACCTGCTGGGAATGAAATAAAGCTGTCCAGGACGGATGACTGAGCCAGGCCATAATAACAGCACAACACCAGATAGAGGAGTCCATGCGCTGGAGGAGACATGCTGCTGCTCATAGTTGCCTTCTTGACTTTATTTGTGAAGCAAAAGCAGCCTTCTCACTCACTCCTCACTGCCCTCTTCCTCTCTGCGTCTCACCTCCCCTCCTCCCTGTCCTCCCGGCTGCTGTCTCCTTTACGCCCTCGCAAGGGGGCATGTCCACCAGTGCCCATTAAATCTTTCCTCCGCATCAGTGTGCGCTAAAATTACAGGAGGCAACACGCCAGCTGCTTATGGGTGCCACTATTAGATCTCTACTACTGCAGGGGGTGCCTTTGTTGTTTCCACTCCTCTCACAGAGGCGGCCTAACATTTTGAGTCGTTTGACAGTTTGCCTTTATCCTTAATACAAGCCCGGGACTCAGGGCATCATTTGCACATACTTTTGCACATTTAATTGCAAGTGTTGAAGCGTTTGCAATAACTTGCAATGAGTCTTTTACAGCGCTGTGGAGAAATTTTGGCCCACTCATCTTTGCAGAACTGTAATTCAGCCACATTGGATGGTTTTCCAGCATGACGCACCTGTTTAAGGTCATACCACAGCATCTCAGTTGGATTCAGGTCAGGACTTGGACTAGGGCACTCCAAAGTATTTTTGTTTTTCTTTAGCCATTCAGATTTGGACTTGCTGGTGTATTTTGGATCATTGTCCTACTGCAGACCCAAGTACCTTCCAACTTGAGATTGCGAACGGATGGCCATTTTAAGTCAGTATTTTTTGGTAGTCTTTTGGCAGAATTCATGGTTCCATTTATCACAGTAAGTCTTTCAGGTCCTTAAGCAGGAAAAACAGCCCCAGTCCATCACACTACCACCACCATATTTTACTGTTGGTATGACGTTCTGTTTGCAGTGTGGCATTACTTTTATGCCAGATGTAATGGCACACACACCATCCAAAAAGTTACATTTTTGTCTAGTCAAACCTGAGCGTATTTCCCCAAAGGTCTTGACGGTTATCAAGATGTTTTCTGGCAAAATTGAGACAAGCCTTAATGTTCTGTTTGTTCAGCAGTGGTTTTCATCTTGGAACTTTTTTCTTATGGTGGACAATGACCTTAACTGACCAGTGAGGCCTGCACTTATTTTGACTGGAGTCCCAAAGCTTTGGAAATGGTTTTATAACCTCTTCCAGACTGGTAGATCTCAAATAATCTTAGTTGTTCTAAAAGGGGATGCAATCACTTTTTCACACAGAGTCATGTGGGTTTGGATTTTTTTTCTCCCTTAATAATAAAAAAAGGTTCATTTAAAAGCTGCATTTTTTACATCAATCCAAATTAGGAATAAATGAAATGAAACATGAATGAATGAAATTATTAAATTAATTATTAAGTAATGGGCCATAGTTATATTAGTTTTGTCCCAGATTCTGTAGTACCACCTTTATCATTATGGAAACTTTTATATATGCCCCCTCACAAGAAAGTACAGTACTGTTGAATTTTCTAAATAATTGATGTAGCATTTACCAAAGTTTTTTTTAACAATATTTAATGCATGCCAAAATACTGTAAATGTTCTGTTTTAGTCTAGTCACAGCCCATGGAAAATGAAGTTCCCCTCAATGGACAAGAGCTCTCCAGTGCCACGGACACTACCCCCATGCTTGGCTGCAAGCAAGACAGAATCCTGTTGCTACTTAATTCTTTTCCCAGACAATAATGGCTGTGTGTTGACTAGGAGTGTCACAAGATCTCGCAACATTAAAACATGACAAGATTTCAGAGAAAAAAGGTGTCGTGGGCACTAGGTTTGTAATATTAAAACAAAATTCATCACGCAACAAATGAACATGAATTTGATAATCTAATTTCATTGCCGTGTGAATGTCTGTCTGTTTTACTCGGCTCTTGCCTCCAAACAGCCAGAAAGAGGTTTCAATCTGTGCATTGGTTTCAGCACCATGGCGTTTGTTCCATAGAACAACAGCATAATCGGAGTGTGACCCTTTTGTCAGTCATAGTCTCTTTGTCTGGGTGGGTGGAGGCGGGGCCGCTAGCATACTCACAGGTGCAGAAGGGTGTAAGGTAGTAGGAATTAAATTCTATATCTTGTGTCGTTCTACTAGACCCAATCTCATGTATCATCTCGTCTTGTGAACAGAGTCTCGTGACACCCGTAGGGTTTCTTTTCTATGGTATTGTATTTAAAAGAGAGTGGGCCCCAGAAAAGGATTAAAACATACTAAAAATCAATGACAGCTGTTGGTTTAGGGGGAATTTATCACTACTGCACACAAAAACATAGCTCTAATTTAGCATTTGATATAAAAATTTGTTTTATTATGGTGTTATTTATATACTTTTTTTTACATTGAAATGATACTGTACTAATTAATAGAAAATTACTACATTCTTCACTTTCCAGTGGTTTGGTGAAAAGGTTTCAGTCTACAAGTTGGAACGGGTCAGCCAAGGGAACTCCTGCAAATAAAGAAATGACAGGAATAAATGACAGAAGCCTATATGTAATTTGTATGTTGGATGGAACAATGACAATGCTGATTGTTGGGCAGACATAGACAAGGAAAAAAAGGGCACAACAATGGAGCTTAGTGCCTCAATGGAACCTTCCAACACCTGAATGTATCCATGCAAGCCTGCACGGAGTGTTGCATGGATACATTCAACATAAACACAGAAGGCCACGCTTTCTAATTATAAGGGCCCTAGAAATAGAAAGGTCAGGTTGATGTGAAGTTGAGGGATGAGTGGAAAGGAGCAGCTTCACTGTGCACCTGTGGAGAGGAAGGATTACCGCTCAGGGACACATGCAGAGTCAAATAAACATTGAGCCGCTTGTTTCTCTTTATTAATCGCTAACTGGAACGCTGATGATTTTAATTCCAACTAGCTAGACAGCTGCGACCCTTGTTTGTATTACTTCCCGTCGTTATGTTAGGGGTTTCACCTGCTCTCGTCAACTTTTAATGCCGTCTGTAGCGTGTTCTGCTTTGGTTGTTTTGCCTGGGGTTTTTGAGCAGAAATAAGCAAAACTAATTTCATTCTATTTTCAGGAAACGTGTGTGGGGTTGGCTCAATGACAGCGCACTACTGCCACCTACAGGAATGAGTAAAACCTGAGTAATTAAAGTTCATCTAACAGTAGAATTTTACACACAATATGTGCATGCTGCAATGCCAAATCAAAACATTAGGTTACAATGTGCAGTTGTTACATTGGATATTATTCTATTTTCTTCCCTTAAATCCATTTTTCCTGTTTGCTTGAGTTTCAAGTTCTTTTGTAGAAAATGACCCTTATAGACCCAAATTGAATTGTTTCTACAATGATCTTTACGTAGTACTTTGTTTTCTACTAAATTCACCAATTCAACCAACTAGTATCATATAACAGCCCATAGTTATGTTAAATAGTTATCAAACAAGTCAATTTCCCATCATCATTTTTATCAGGGGTTAGAAAGACATGCACGTTCATAATAATTGTCATTCTCTTTGAGGAATACTGTACATGTACAGTTTTTGACGCTTATTTTTAACAATATATTCTCAAATAAGCCAAAATTGGCGTTTCTTACCTGTTGCTTTCTGTCTGAGGAAGGGTTGATGAGCACGTTTATCAAACTGGGTCTCTCCCAGTCACTCAAGCTAAGCTGCAAGGCACTCCGCAACTCCTCCACCGTTCGCACTAGGAAACCACGGCCGCCAAAAGCTGCCATGACCTGATCGTAGCGTGCCTCAGGCAGGAGGGTTACCGGAGGTGCTCTGGTTATACAGACAGGAACATTTAGCAAGTTTAAGGAAGCATATTGCAGCAGAAAGCGATTTGACAACGATAAACGTCTCACATGCTGGTAAGATCTCCCACTGTTGCCATTTCTTTCCACGTATCAGGGTCCACTCCGCTGTATATACCATTATTATTCACCACAATCACCACTACAGGTAGGCTATACCTGTAAAATCAATTGGAAACATATAAGGTGTAAAAAAAGTAAGTGTTACAGAAAATCAATAGCATCAAAATGGGATTAAAGTTGCTCACCTGCACATGGTTTCAACCTCCATGCCGGAAAAGCCAAAGGCACTATCTCCTTCCACACAGACAATCCTTCTTCCTTTTGTCTGGCTCCTTTCCAAAACAGCTGCAGCTATAGCAAAACCAAGGCCTACTCCCATCGTTCCGAATGTGCCAGCATCTAACCTGAAATGGTGTCGGGAATAAGCACAAATTAACAAATAAATTCAGATTAACACTTGATTCACGCTGACTTTAAAAGGATGACGTGATGTAGCTGAAGACTGACTGTGAGTATAGCTCATCGAAACAACTCTGTACAGTAGGTAGCGGTAGCCATGATAACGCCGCTTTTAAACACCTCATAAGCACCTGCTCTGCCAGACAATAAGACGCTGCAGGAGGGATCACTGTTGCCAACTTATATTCTTTTGCAAGTATTCACCCCACTCTCAATACTTGTTTTTAAAAAAAGGGACCAGCGACAGATCTGGAGACTGACATGAAATTGGAGACACTGATATGAAAGCATGTATCACTCATCTCAACAGTCAGCACCATCTTGCTTGTGACATTAAAAAAGGACAAAAACAAAGATTGAAGGTAGTTCATTGAAGGTTGAAAACACACCGTCATCCCTTCCTACATCATGGTTCGAACATCTTGTCTTCTTTCAAAAATGAATTAATTGTCACTGTTTTGTGGTTGAATATAGACTATTGTTAGTTTAAAAAAAAACAATGGATATTTAAGCAAATTGTACATATTAATTTAAAAGAACAAGAATAAAAATCTAAGGCATTCAAAAAACATGATATGAACTGTGATACAGTATCTGTGACTTGCTATGAAGAAGCGTAGGCTGGTAAGAGACCCGTGTGACGTCAGTCAGCTGTGTATAGAATGGCCGACAGCAGATCCTGTGTGAAAGTTCACGGCATGGGTTGTCTGCTTGTTAATAAAGGAACTGAAGTGCATCGAAAAGCTCTCCTTAACCACAAAGTGGCACAGCGGCAGTAGAGTAGTAGTCTACACTGGTCTCTGATGTCAGTGAGGTTACATTGATGAGACAATAGCTACCAGAAAGTACACTATTGTATCCTATACAATTTCATTTTCTATTATGATGTCCACTATATTGGCTAATTAGGTTTTCTATGGTCAAACTACAGCAACATTCCATTTATGAGTATTTAATCCTACTTAGCAGAAATTCATTTATCACTGATCAACTTGGGACGATGTCTTTGTTTTGCTTTTAATACTTTTTACAGTACATGCACACACACTACAGCCAATTACAATTCTACGATGACGTCATTACCCCCAACCCACCACCGCCAAGAATAGATTACAGTCCTGTGGGAATCGCTGAATGACTATAATTGATATGTGTAGAGGACGGAAAAACAGTTCAACGTGCATAACAGTCTTTTCTCGTCATTTCAAACCATGCCATGCTTGCCTGTGCCGAGGTGAGTAGTTATTCAACATAGTGCGTCCAATGTCCATAGTGTTGGCGCCCTCGCTGACAATTATGCAGTCATGCGGTAGCAGCTGTGAGATGTGGTGAAACACGGTGTAGTAGTTCATTGGCAATGTTGACTGCACAGCAATCGCCTGTAAGGTGAATGAGAGAAAGGATAAAAAATATTATTAGAAAAATACCCTAAACCAGTGGTTTTCAAACTGGGGGGCACGCCCCCAGGGAGGTGGGGCCGGTAATATGACAGGGGGGGCAGGGCTACCATGCACACTTATTATTACCGTATTTTTTCTCCCCCTTAGAACTCAAAGGCTTTAATAATGAAGCAGCTTGAAAATAATTTTATCTAAAAAGTTTGGGAACCACTGCCCTAAACTGTTCAATAAACTGGAAAATAATACAATGCCTTTATTGTGATTGCAAGTTAACAAATGATATGTTGTATTTCCTCAAATAGTCGCCAGTACAGGGAAAATATGCAATTAAGTATCCTCTTAAGTTGCTCCTCAATATAATCTCTCACTGCCACCAGAGATGCTGCAAGCTCTGCCACTAAAAATAAGTACATTTTTTATGTTTGTGAAGTGAAACAAAGGCTGTTTCTAACTCACGTTTGATATTTTTGCATTGGCGGCCATTTTCTCCTTTAGTGTGCTCCACCACCCTGTGTCAGAGGGATACTTCCAGCCATCTTTAAAAAGACACTCCCGCAGCTAAAGAAGAACGGAGAGCGACAAATGATTAGACCACGTGAGCTAGTATTTTAGACTCAGTTTTATGACTCATGACTTTGTGGCTTATGTACCTGCTTGACCACAGCATTGACGTCCCCCAAGAGGGCGACAGCAGGCCTTACATTGTTTCCTATCTCCTCATGACAGAGGTCAACCTGCAGTGCATATTGTTAGTATTTTTTAAATGCACCGTAAGGAAGCCTATGAACCCTAAATACATTTCCAATCTGGACCCTTGTGGGTGTAACAGTAAACATAAAGGAACTTCGGAGTGGCGGACCAGCACCAAATTGCAACGTCATAAAAAAAAAAAAAAAAAAGCCAACATACAGTACATTATATTGGTCATCCTCTCACCTGGATGACCTTGACGTTAGGGTCAAATCTGGGCGGCAAACCAAAATGAAGGATCCAGTTGAGTCGGGCTCCAAGAAGAAGCACAACATCCGCCTGGAGAAGAGCTCTTCGTTTCAGCAGACGAAAATGAGGATCAACATACGGTAAGTGAAAAATACATCAAGAATATTGGTACTGCGTACAAACAGTGAATTCTATATACATTTCAGATGTATCTTCTATTATTGGATAAAACCTTTTGCCTTTCAAACGCCATTAATTCATGATCTATCAGCACATCTCTCTTAATGTGCATGTGCTGTTTTAATGTGACGCTAAGGGTTTAAAGACTTTTGCATGAGTTAACTTTCCTTCATTTTTCTGTTACTACAAAAATTATAAATAAAATTCTGCTGAGAAGAAACGAACCGAAACTGGCCGGCAACACAAATTGTTGCGCTACCGTGGCATGCTTGAGTCACAAAATAGTAATCTGTAGTTTGTGCAAAGAAAGAGATCCCAGCAACGCAACACGTCAACACACATGATGCACAAAGTAACCTTCCTACTTCACCATGTGGGCGTACTAACACATTTCTATGTGTAATATCCATGTCAAAAAACACTCATATATTCCCGCCACAAGGCTTGCTGGGTAGCTTGCGGTACTCTGTCTCACAACATTTCACACATTTTTACTTGATTTCAAAATATGTTGAGGAGACGTAAACAAGGAGGAGTAAACATATACTTGATACCGAAAGTTTTATTGTTCATACTTCATGTTGTTGTTGGCGCTGGACTGCCCAGCATGCCTTGAGGGCATGTGGAAATAACAGCTTTAAGTTACGTGTTTTTGTTGTTTAGCGCCTATGTTTTCATTTTGTTGCACCGTGACATATATGTTATTTTGTTTGATTCCCCTTATATATTGACGGCCCTTCCGCCAATTTGTTTTAGGGAATGTGTTTAAACCTCAATGGTGTACCTCGATCGGGCAGCCGCCACACAATTGGGGTGGTCATCAGGCAGCACTCCTTTGCCCATGGGTGTGGGAAGGAATGGCAGGTGGCCCAATTCCACAAAGTCTCTCAGGGAGGCTTCTGCTCGGCCATATGCTGCACCTGTTGCCCGCGACATACGACCAGGAAACTAAGCATTTCTTGTTAAAGAAAACATTGATTTATACCTGTATATTTATTTATACCTTTGCCAATGATGACTAAAGGTCTTGTGGCTGACTTTAAGACAGCGATAGCCTCGATCACTGCATTGTGGTCGGCCAGACAGATCGGAGGAGGCGGACAACAGTTTAGAAATCTGAATAGGAAGAAACAACACTTAGATGAATGTGTGACTGTATGCTATGTCTACCATTACAAAAGAGGAAACAATCTTACAAACCTGACTTTGCTTCTGTCCACTTTGGCATTTACCATGTCTCCTGCAATGTCCACATAACAAGCACCTGGACGGCCGTATATGCTTGTGCGAACAGCCTGTAAACAAGAAAATAATGATAGTGGTAGCAAACTAGTAAAAAGTGTGTTCAATGATAGTATCTTTAATATGAAACTCATAATGATTATATAGAGAGATTATTAATAACTACCTTCTCAATCACTGCAGGAATTGCTTCCAGACCACTTGGCCTGGCAGAGAATTTGCTATACAGACGACACGCTTCCACCTACAAAAGTGAAAAAAACCTTAAACTAAGGCAAATGTCCTTAGACCTATGTGTATCAACATGTTTATTACCTGAGGAAACTCCTGAAAGGCCCCTGCTGTCTCTTGGTTTCTATCCGAGGATCCCCCAACAACAATAACGGGCCTGTGTAAAAAAGCAACATACATTTCATAAACAAGAAACAATATATAGACAATTACAATCTAATTCTTACCAGCAGTTCATGTTAGAGTTGGCCATTCCACCAAGAGCATGAATGAGTCCTGGTCCAGACACCACAAGGCAGGCACCTGGTCTAAATGGGGGTAACACAGGAGACGGAATCAAGCCCACTGCTTTTATTATTATTTGGATCACTGACAAGTCTTACCTTCCAGTGAGGTATCCAATGGCAGATGCAGCATAACAGGCCTGATGTGTGGAGGATTCCATCACAAACAAGAATGCCGAATATCTACACAACGAGCAGAACATCTATCCACAGTACACACTGCTTACCGCTTGTTCGTTTCGCATGCCCACATATTTGATCCCTGCAGCCTGAGCCGCCATGGCGACTTCAATGACAGGAACACCAACAATTCCAAACATGTACTCCACTTTCTGTAGGGACATGTGTGCATAATGAAATATTCTGCATAATTTAAATGCAATTTAAGAATAGACATTTAGTTTCTTATGAAGTGTATTAAGTGGATGACAACATTCTCAGTTCTTCACTAATTTAGTTTTGCATGACATTGTATAAAGCAGTATACATTGCATTATTACATTACTAGTACATTATTTACATTACGGCAACCTCATGGGACGCCTTAGTGGTCAAAGTCCATTGTACTGCAGTTGTTCAAACTTTGACACACATGCAAAAACAACTGTCAGGTTAAAATAAACATTGATCGAGTAATTATCTCAACTTCCAGTTTTATTAAAACCATTTGCGAGAGGGCAATTACACAGTGGTGTGTTCACAATATATGTTCCGTTACATACCTGATTATGAAGAGATTCAGCAATTAGCTGAGCTCCTGTTACTTCGTCCATGCTTGTCCCGAAACAACAAACTACTCCACTTTTCAATGTGTAATCTTTTGAGACATGTAGCTATTAACTATTCGCAATTAGGACAGGTTAGAAGAACGCCGTCCGAACTCCGCCCTCTCCAGTTGGATCCTTTCCGGGGTGTGAGCCAATGAGGAGACGCGCTTTACGTCACGGGGACGCCTAAAGGAGCGCATTCAGGAGCAGCACCCTTTTGGGAACGTTTTGCCAGGATGATGGCTTCCTGCATTTGGACAATGTTTATTAAATGTATGTTACCATTCGAAATACTGTTTTTCTAATTAGATATATTACTTATACTTATATTTGAATGAGGTTTTTTTTACTCCTAGTTTGATTTGCTTCGTGGTATCGAATTAATACAATATTCTATGCCCGGGCTAGGAAATCATTTAGACGGACTTAACAAAGTTGGAGGGGGGGGGGAACACCCAGAATATGCAAGAATAAAGGATGCGGTGGTGGTGTTCGGGGGTGTGGGCCGCTGGGGTCTCCTACAGTGGCGCGCATGGTGGCTAGTGTGTAACATCTGGGTGAGGCTGCTCCCGGGCTGCTTTCGCTGAGCGTCCGGGGCCTCGCCTCGCCTTGTGCCGGCCCCTGCTCCGCGGTGGGTCCCGGGAAACAGGGGTGCCTACTGCCCAATGGCTCGTCCTCTGGGAGGGAAATTATATATATTTTTCCCTCCCAGTTTTACTATCCCTCGCGCCCTCGCCCCCCC
>QODF01000064.1:5798266-5857984 GCA_024372805.1 Oostethus manadensis | reverse complement strand
CCACCCGTCCCCTTTTCAGGTCAGGTCCAGCATCGAAATGTGGCGCAACAAAATTCATAATAAACGCAGTCAAATGTCAAGGGAGACTCATTTGGATTATGAAATCTCCCTTGGCAAAGAAATTTTGCTCAGCATTTAAAAGCAGCTTGACTCCCATTCAGCTGTTATGATGCTGGACAAGACAAAAAAAAAAAAAAAAAAAAGAATAAAGGATGTGTGATACACTACAATACGAAATACGAACAATAAAACATTTAGGAGCAAGTCGAAGTCCCTCCTTTAATACTTCCCAGACAGTGTATTGGGTTTGTTGTTGTGTGTCACAGACGGGTTGACTTGTGTTTTTTGGGGTAGAGCTAGTTGTCTAGATCGCTGCATGTGAAAGGCATGTTGCCAGCGTGTATGTTAAAAGTTTATATAACACTTTGGATGCATCTGAAGGGCTGCATTCAAACGCCTGGCTGGCCGGATATGGCCCCCTGGCCACAATTTGCACACCCCCGTTATATGCGATACTGGAAAATTTCATAGAGTAGACAATATTTATTCTTACTTTTTTTTCAGGCATCAATGTGTAGTTCACTGGAAATCTCAAAATCCATGTTAAAGAAGTACTGAAGTGTCTACAAAACACACGTAGTCATCATTTGAGCCATTTATTTCACAACTGTGTTTTTTCTTCCTCGCAGAAGAAGAGTGACATTTGTTGTGAGCCCGCACGACCCAAGTGATTGGCAGTCATCAGTGTAGTGCTGCTGAGGGTATGCGCTGAAAATGTCATAGCCAGCAAGGTCATCCCCCCTGTTAATGCAATACAAGCAATCATAATCTGTTGCATAATCTGTAAATTGCAGGCTCACCTGAATCTGTCCAGATGTTGCCGTAGGTGACCCACAGTCTCGGAAAGGCACATTTTTAGGATGTAAGTGATATTGCCATCTTCTGACTTAACTTTGAGTGTGATGATGTTATGGCCAGAAGAAGGCTTGTCAGTGATCCGTGTCTGCAGCCTCGGGGAAGTGACAAGATTTATGATAATTTCCCATCGTGTAAAATTATTTAATTTCCTACAGATTATTCTGTTCAAGGTTGCAAGTGAGCTGAAGCATATGCATGCTGACTTTCAGCGAGAGCTAGGTTACTGGTCACCAGTCACACAGGACAAAAACCATTCATACTCACACATTCACACCTACGGACAATTTACAGTGTGCACTGTTTATATGGTCTAATTCATAACCTTTTGAGTACCTGTCCTTGATTACTTGCAGTGCTGGTGTATCTACAAGGATGACTGAGTTGCTATCATGGGTGTCGGGGGAATCCTAGAAGAAATTCTGTTTGAACAGAAATGACCAGAGTATAATTCTCCAATATCATACCTCCAAGGTTGTCCGCACTGAGTCCCTGACGTCAATCACTCGACCTGCCTTCACCACCACTTTGGGCAGTCTTTTCAGGAACTGGTTTGTGCTTAATGTCTTACCTGTGAGCCACAATAACATACATTATCATAAAACGTTTTGACATTTTCAGAGTGTAGAACTAACCTGGAAAAGAGTCCTCCGTCCTCTCATGCACAGCCTGTCCTTCACCAGGAAATGTATCCCATGGTAGTCTGGGGACAAATTCCTCATCTCGTCTGTCATGGACCTTATAAGAGTCAAGGTATAGCTGTTTTAACAAGTCTGTGTTAGCATAAGATGCGGCAGAAGAATGAATGGACTACCTCAAAAGGCACACCATCTGGATATCTGCTTTGAAGCTCAGAGGGAAAATAGCCCTCCATCAGATCCAGTATGCATTGCTGCGAAGACAGACAAATATTACAAATCCAATACAGTAAGCGTTTTTGCACCTGTGCCCTTTTAAATGTTAAAAAATAAAGTAATGATAGTAATTTTTTTACTAAATCAGAATGACCTCTGAAACAAACCAAATATATATAACCTCCTTAGCGGACATAAAAACGGCAGCACTTTCCTGCACAATCCCTTTTTTACAACCTGTCTGTTCTCTTTTAGTTCACTTCAGACTCAAGCAAGACAATAGAATGACTTGGTGACATTGAAGTCAATAATGAAAGATTAAGCGGACTCAAAGTTAAACAAATTGATACAAGCTCCAGAGTGGACAGACAAAGGGACTACTCCTAAATGTACTACGGTACCTTGCATAAGTCTTCACTCTGCTTCACATTTATACATTTTATACTCCAAAATGGGTTGAATCATTTTCTTTCCAAAAAAGTCTACACAAAAAACCTCGTAAGGATAAAAAAAAAATTTAAGATATTAAAACTCAAAATATCTCATGTGCATCAGTATTCACACCATTGAATCAATAATTTGTTATTGAAGAAGTGAATTTCTTTAGTATGATGCTACTGTACACACTATTATTATAGGGAACTTTGTGTAGAGTTCTATGTGAAAACTTAGTATGTCTGTCAACCCAGACCAGCCTGGAGTACCTGCGCACTGTCCTCCTGGTAAGAGCGGAAAGGTCCTTCAAACATCACAATACCATTTCTGTAGAGTCTCAGCTGCACTGGAACTTTTCGAGCCAACTGTGCCCCATTGGGTGTGGATTTGACAAAGGATTCCCCCTCCCCTGCGATGATGTTCAGCTCCTTGATCCTCTGTAGCACAAGGTCAAAGTCGATGTGGAAATGTCTAAGTCCTGAGGCATCGGTGAGAAGGTATACCCTGCTTGTTAGCGTGCACTTGTAGTCAAATGGCAGTTACAAGGTAGGGAGGGGATGGTACCTGTTACTGAGCCGCTTGTTTGCACTGCTGCATCATTGTGCTTCTTATCCCCCACCCAAATCAAACCATAGTCGTTCAGGAAGCTCTGCAGGTGGTGACAGATTCATTACAAAATGAAACAAAGGGAACAATGTGATCACAACGCACCTCCATTTCATCCACTTGGTGCTGCAGCTGTTGGCACCTTCTCTCAAGTTTGCTGCAGCTGTCAACATGGCCGCCCTCTAAACCAAACATCATTCAAAAACGTGAGTGAAGATTCATTTTTTGTCACGCTTTTCAAAAAGAACACCAATCATTTTCAGAAAGTTCTGTTGTTTCAGGGATTACCTGTCTTTTCTTGAGCCTTCAGTTGCTCCTTCAACATCGAAATCATGGTCTCCTTCCAATGAATAAAAAATACGAGTTGTGCACATGTCTTGTCATGTTGTTCATCAGAGGAAAATAAGTGTTCACCTTGTGCTCCATCTCTTCTTTTTGGCTTCTAACCTTCCTCTCCAGCAGGGTCAGTCGCTGCATCATGGCAGACATCAGCATAAGATCGCTTGGAGGAGCACCTGATTTTTTTTTACGATATACCAGTACACATTAATACACACGTACACTCAAGTTCTTTTGCAAAGTGGAACCTCCGAAATGAAACACAGTAAAAGTGGTACCGTTTCGACTTCAACCCGAACAAATATGCCTGAACTATGCAAGAAAACAAGAAGGTCGAACCACTATCATGACATCAGAAATTGTCCCAAGGGCTATTTCCTAGGCTTTTTGTGTAAAATAGCCATCACTTGTCCATTTACTTGTGACTTTTACAAGCAAAATCAGCAACATGCTAGCGATGGAAATAATAAAAATATGGTGGGCCAGGAGATAATGTTGGTCAACTTAAAACTGGTAGTCGACATGAACAGACTAAAACAAGTTCCACTGTACTACAAATAAAATATTGACAGAACCATGACAAGTTCCTGCAAGACAAATAAAATGTCACTAGGTGACATTTGATGAGTAGTTCCAGTCTATTTGAGTTTTATTATTCCACGTATCACTTCCTTTTTATACCAGTATGACAGTTGTCACGTATAACATTGCCTACAGAGTTAAAAGAGCTTTTCGGATGTGCGTGGAACTAATTAATAGACTTTACACTATTTCTGATGGGACACCAACTGCAAATTAAAGACGTCCTTTGGTCCTTTTAACCTTTAACAAACTGGTATGTTAGATCAGCTGACCGCGATGCAATGAAAGCTAAAAGGAACTCCGAGCTCCCCTTTATTGTTTACATAAAATATACTCTCAGTGTACTCCAACAAAAGCACTGGCGTAGACCTGCCCAGCATCATCCTGAGAGGTGTCTCTCCTATTGTGGTTTCGCCATCAAAGCTAAAACCTGTTATATTTGTTAAGATCACCTTCCTAATGCTGCTCTTCCATTGAAACCCATTGGATTATGTCTTTACCTTTCTTTGGTGCCTTACAAATGGTGGCGTTAACATCACCGGCCCCTGGAGGACTTGAAATATCTGGTACTTGAACTTCTAAAATGAAATAAGTCTGTGGTACATTTTGTGACTGTGTGCGGCATCACGTGACCTGCAGCTTACCTGCTGATGCAGTCCCCCTTGATTGCACTTGGTTCTGGGCCCTACACGTCAAAGACAATAAAACGTTCCCTTTTTGTCTCAGTAAAATATCCTGCTGGGGCATTCAAGATGATCACGCATACCAAAGTGAATGCCGTATGGATGCATATCTGACACAACTTCAATTTCAGTCCATGCATAGAATCAAGGTTCGGTATTATTTTCTGTAATTTGTATCTAAAATGTGATTGTTAAGGTGAAACAGATATGGAAGTAACTGTAACCCTGCTTTCGGCCCTGCCCGTTTATACACTTTGTAGTACAATCCATATCTACATATCTCGATCTAGTGATTTGTACGTGTACATGTACATGTCTTGATCTCACATGTGTGAAATATAAATAAATTAGGAATAGAATGCTCCCCTCGCTCATCGTGTGGCAGAAGAGAAAACTCTTAGAACACGTGACCCCTTTTCCCGGAAGTGCTCCGCCTCTACGGGGTAGAAATATTGAAACGCTTCAAAGAGGATCTTCTCATTTACTCACGGTCTGGCTTTGTCACTCTCAAGTGGAGTTCGTCTAGCTTTCTTTAGCATCGACAAAGGCGAACTCATGACTGCAGTATGCGCCTTTCAGAAGCTTCTTTGGCGTGTTTGGCGTCTGTTGCCAATGGCAACACCCAACCCGGAAGTGGAAACTTCTCCCGCACGCCACACGCCTTTAGGAAAAAATAGTTTTCAACACACGTCAGTGTCAATTGCGTCACTGACCGATTGTTACACACATTCATATTTAGGACTTTATTGTTTTAAGTACGCGGATATGGAATGACGTCATCTCCTGGATTCATAATATCACACGCGAATCAAGTCATAACATGTACAGCTGACAAATTAGTATAGCAAATCTAGTGCCAGACGCACATAAAATACCGCCAAATACTACATGTACCGGACCATGGACGCGGGGACGATAGGAGTTCGGCGATACTGCGAATGTTGGTATCGTTTCGATACCAGGTGACCACGTGATCAGCATGGCTGATACTGATTCCTGTTTTTGTTGCTCTTTGAACTCGAAAATGTTCAATCTTTGAATGACTTTCTTTTACTTGTTGAACATGATTATGGTAGTGGGTTCCTTTGTTTTAGGTCACGCAATTGCACATGTCCAAAGAAGCAGTTGATGTCATCCTGCCCTTTCCCAACGACTAAAAATGTGTTTATTTACGTGTATTAAATGAGAAAGGGATAAAGTGACAATGTGTAATAGAAAAAAAAATATTAGGACTGCTGTAGCTTAAATAACGCACCCATTGTTCAGTACAAATGAGGACAGATGGGGATATTATTTTATCCGGGGATAAAACAATGGAAGCCTTATTGGTATATTACAAGGACGATTTAAAGAAAATAATGTTTAACAATCCAACAATGTCACAAGTGAACACAACCAAGAACCAGATATTGGTGGAGACCATTCCTATCGATATTTGGATCGATCAGATGGAGGACAGACTTTGTTTTATTCAAAGGAGGGCGGACCTTCTGTATTGCAACGTAGGGAGTTTAAGCTTATCTGTCAATATGATCGATAAAACGATCGAAAAAGGAATCATGTGGGCAGAAGATGGCTGCAGAGTGTTCGTAGTCACGTGCATGTCGCGCTTGAGCGGCTCTGCGCAGCCTCAGCAGCGGGCCGGCCGGCGCCCTCGCTTGGGGGTGGGAGGAGGAGGAGGAGGGGGGGTGCCTGCCACACATCAGTCATCCCGTCAGGGCGATTAGGCAGTTCTGGGCGGGCCATGGCGGCGCCCACCGCTCGCCTGGACGACGCAAATGAGCCGGCGAAGGGTTACGCGTCCCCCAAAGGCGCGACGGTTCTCCTGCAGGATAGCGATGGGGGGCTGCAGCCTCCAGAGCAGCTACACAACAGCGCGTCCCCGGCAAAAAGCGGCGGTGCGTTCACGTCCACGGAGGACCCGATGGAGAAATGGGACGAGACTTTGTCTTTGTGCTTCGGAGACGCAAGCACACCGGCGGGAAGCATCGAGGCAGTGACGGTGGTAACTGAGGACACGCTTCTGCAGGGGGACGCGTGAGTGTTGTTGTTTGTGTCGTAGTAACCCTATCATGTGATGAGCGCTTTGGAATCCTTTCAGGTCCAGCAAAAATGGTCTTTTTAGTGTTTTTCGCTCACGGCGGTGTCTTGATTGCTATTTAATGATCAAAATGGTTCATCTAAAGCTGGTGTCCAGTGTGTGGCGCAGGGGCCATTTTCTGCCCATACATCTCTTTTCTATACAGCGTGTCTACTGGGTGTAGATTTTAACAAGTTATTGGTTGTTATGATTGCATTACATACTGTATTGTATGCACTTTGTGTACCCACAGGATCTGGACCGCTTTAACCAAAAGCTTCGGGCAGGTGATGCCTCTGGACTGGAAGCATTCCCGAATACGCGCCACCCTCCACGTGCCTAATTTGAACATGGCGGAGAAACCAGTTAGTGACCCCAGCCTTCCGTCTGTCCCTCCCTCCCAGAGTGTCTCACTATTACTCTACTCCACAATTTCCCTCGCCAAATCTCCTGTATTGGTGTCAGCCATAAGCTATGATTAAACTCCCTCCCCCTTGTTGTGGCGTCCTGACAGACGTGGGAAGTTACGGCGGAACTGTCGGACGACGAGGAGCTGAGGGAGCAGCTGGACATGCACTCCATCATCGTGTCGTGCATCGGCGGAGAGCCTCTTTTCACGGCCGAGCAGGTACAGTCACACGTGAACGTCCTACTTCAGCAGAGCTTTTCAAATGGAGATGCTGTAGCAGCTTAACTCGCCTGGAGGGATTTACAACTCATCTGCAGGGCCTGTGTGTTTATTTGCTGTGTAGGTGATTGAGGAGATCGAGGAGATGATGCAAAACTCTCCTGACTTTGAAACAGAGCAGAATCCATCACAGTCACATCTTTCAATGCAGTCTGTGGATGTGCAGCGGCCCAAAAGAAGCCCCTGCTATGAAGACAGTGAGTGGGAACTACTTAGTACACACTAATACTTGAATACCACCTTTACTAATAATTTTGCCTTTACATCATTCTAAGTTTAGGTAGATATTCATTTATATCTCTATGCAAAATTGATTTTTTAATGTTATTTGGACTAGGACATAACAAAAATCATCTTCCTTCCTTGTTTGCTCCACTTCAGTAAGAGGATGTGCACAAAAGGTTGCCTTTGAAATTCTCGGTTTTATGACATCATGGAGGAAAAAGCTCTGTCATGGGCACGACAGCGCCTCAGACCTGCACCATTTCTCCGGCCTTCACTTCATGAAAGACAGCTTTGTTGCAACTAGTTGGGATAGTCCTAATCTGTCAAAATTTGCACCCTCAAGGACTAAGTACATATTGCATGCGGTAAACACATTTACGTCTTAAGTACGGAAGTGCATGATTTGGAACACAGCCATAGCCCTTGTCCTTGTTCTTCTTCTCGTCATAAAATAGTTACAACTGAATGAGCAGTGCCTCTGGTGTTGGCAGCCAAATAGAGAAACTGATAACGTCTCTTCATCTGTCTTGTACAGACTGAACTTAAAACCATCCATCCATTTTCTATACCGCTTATCCTCATTAGGGTCGCGGGTATGCTGGAGCCTATCCCAGCTGACTTTGGGCGAGATGCGGGGTTCACCCCGGACTGGTCGCCAGCCAATCGCAGGGCACATATAGACAAACATTCACGCCAGTGGACAATTTAGAGTCGCCATTTAACTTAACATGCATGGTTTTTTTGGAATGGGGGAGGAAACCTGAGTACTCGGAAAAAACCCACGCACGGGTAGAACATGCAAACTACACACAGAGATGCCCAATTGGGATTCGAACCCGGATCGCCTGACTGTCAGGCCAACATGCTAACTACTCAGCTAGAACGCGAAACCAAAAGCAGGAAAATGCAACAAAAGCATCTTGAGTACTATAAAGTTGTACATGTTGGCAGGCCTGCACTAACGCTGAATGTACTCCCTGCTTCTCACTCCCCTTCTGACAGTTCACAGCGCCCCACCCAGCCCCACTATTTGAGAAGCACTGCCCTAATGCAAGGGTGCCAAAAAGGTGTTCAGTTTTCGATCATTTGTTTTAGTAGCCTTCAAGTCAACCCAAATTTGCCATGGTTGAGCCAAACTGTTCAATTTCTTCTTCCTTTAGAATAAAAGTACATTTTGTCATCCTTATATTCCCATTTTGAATATTTCTTTCATCTTTTTCAAGTGGAATTTAGAGCAGGATGTGTACTTGTTAAACAGAACATCGAAACATCAAAAATGGACTTGTGTGTGTAAACGACTGTTGTCATACGATGACAGGGGTGAGGACTCTAAATGTGGTGGAGCTGAACAAGTGCCTGGAGGAGACAGAAGCCTCCATCAGAAGCTTATCAGAGGAGCTGGTGCAGCATTTGGCACTCAGGGATGAGCTGGTCTTTGAGAAGGAGGTGAAGAACAGTTTCATCTCCGCGCTCATTGACGTGCAGAACCGACAGAAGGAGCATCGCGAGATGCTGAAGAAGAAGAAGAAGCTCAAAGGGGCAGCTGGATTGACGCAAGGACACTCAGCGAGGAGGCTTGGATCAGTGAGTGCTTAATTTCGTCGTATTGGTGTATTGAGTGAACCTGCAACCGTTAGGTCAGTCTGAGCTACTGTAACATGCACCCAGTTTATAGGTAGCTTCTTCATATTTGATCTTGATGTTCCTTTGCTGTCTTTCCTCCCTCCTTAGCGTTTCAGCATGGAGGGCCTCTCTTCTATTATTCAAAACAGCTTCCGCCAAACATTTGGGAGCGGATGCAGTGAAAGACAGGTACAAGTCCTACCTTTCATTTAGCAGCTAGAGCTACACAATACACTGCAACTCTAAAGTCCAACACAACATTGGTTGATGTTCAGGTTGTTCTAATCTGAAAAGAAACCTATTGGAAGTAATGTAAAGTCAAGTAATTTGTCATTTGTTCCACGTCTATGCCCTGACCTAACCTCACCTTTAGGATGAACTAAAACCAGTGGCGGTTCTAGCTATAGGCCACATGGGCGGCATTGTCTGGAGGGCGCAGGAAGACAATAAACAAACGTTTTTATATGTATTTCTTCTCAGCGCTAATTTAGTCAGGAGAGGATATGTGTGGCAAATGGGCGCCCTCTACAGGGAAGATACTGCCCCTCCCATGCTGCTCAGACGTGGTGGATCAAACCAACTCGTGGCAGATAAGTTTGCACTTTCAGGGACACGCTGACTTGGATGACGAGAGAGCCTCCAGCAAACATTGTCTCTGCTTGAGATTCTGCGTTTTATTCATGCAAGTGAACTATCAGAAGTCTATTCAAATTTGTGGACTGCACTCGGAATTGCACTGACGCTGTCCATAACTGTAGCTGAGGCTGTGGGGATCATATTGTCTGAAAGCTGAAGTCGTAACCAAGGTCAACAATGTCACAAGAGCGCCTGGCTGTTTCTTTAGGATTAACCATAAAATTGCTCAGCAGCTTTCATACAATCATGTCATTGATGACTTTGCATCAGGAAACCCTAGAACGGTCAGGCCTTACATATACATACATACGTATATATACATAATATACACTGCCCAAAAAAATAGAGGACCACTTTGAAAACCCATCAGATCTAAATGGGGGGAAAATGATCTTGAATATGAAGTAGGTGATGTATTAGTAACAAAATGATGCCAGGTAATTTGATAGAAATGAAAATGATCAGCCTGTAGAGGGGGAAATCAAAGACACCCCAAAAATGAAAGTGAAAAAATGATGCAGCAGACTGGTCCATTCTGCCAAAATGTGTCAACTCAAAATGATTGTCAGTAGTTTGTGTGGCCCCCACGTTCTTGTACGCATGCCTGACAACGTCGGGGCATGCTCCTAATGAGATGCCGGATGGTGTCCTGGGGGATCTCCACCCAGATCTTGAGCAGGGCATCACTGAGTTCCTGGACTGTCTAAGGAGCAACCATAATGTCCCAGAGGTGTTCTATTGGGTTTAGGTCAGGTGAACGTGGGGGCCAGTCAATGGTATCAATTCCTTCATCCTCCAGGAACTGCCTGCGTACTCTAGCCACATGTGGTCAGGCATTGGACCACCATGCGGACCAGTGTGGGTTCTGACAATGGGTCCAAGGATTTCATCCCGATACCTAATAGCAGTCAAGGTGGCATTATCTAACCTGTAGAGGTCTGTGCGTCCGTCCAGCGATATGCCTCCTCAGATCATCACTGACCCACCACCAAAACAGTCTGAATGATGTTGCAGACAGCATAAGGTTCTCTACGGCATCTCCAGACACTTTCACGTCTGTTGAATGTGAGGACGTCGGGTCCTCAGGCCACCCTCATGGAGCCTATTTCTGATTGTTCGGTCAGAAACCTTCACACCGGTGGCCTGCTGGAGGTCATTTTGTAGGGCTCTGGCAGTGCTTGTCCAGTTCCTCCTTGCACAAAGGAGCAGATAGCGATCCTGTGTACATACATGTATATATACAGTGGAACCTCGGGATACGAATGCCCCGGAATACGAAAAATCCGGGATACGAAAATACCTTTGTGATTTTTTTGCTTCGGCTTACAAAAATTAATTTGCTTTACAAAAGTTTGTCAATCTTACCATGTCTTGTTTTTTGTGGACTTGTCCGGATTTACTGTATTTTAAAGCGCAATCTAAATAATACGGTATATGTTTAGATATATATATATATCTATATTTTGTCTATCAAATTATGTGATGAATCAAATCATTTCTCTGTTGTCACTCATCTGTCATTTATTCATCCCAACAGTATTTGACTACCATCATCCCGTATGAAAAAAAAGGACATCCTCTTTCAGTCAAAGACCTTCAAATACTGATCAAGAGTACGTTCATTTCCTCCTACAACCAATACGTTTGATTCCTAAACCAGTACCAGTGACTGCTGATTGCTCGTTTCTATTTGCCCATATTCAGTTCTGCATGCAATGAGAGATGACAGTGACAAGGTGCCAGGTCTCCTAACAGAATACATTCTCAAAGGTAGGCCACCGTTCTCACCTCATCTTACATTCATTTTCATAGAGAAGTGGTCATTTTATATTGTGGTTATTATTGTGGTTGTAGTTTGCAATACTGTAGTGCACTGCTGTGCTCCATCATATCCATAACTGTAATTTGCTAACTATTTCTAATGCTGCTTACCATAAATGCTCTAATTATAGCCAGGTTGATTATTTCGGAGTCGAGGGGTAATTTGCAAAATCATTACTATATTAAATATTGCGACTTCACTCTATTCTGTTGTTTTGAAAATATATTAATAAATCTCGCTGTTTTGTGGTTAAATACGTGCTATTATGAGTCAAACATTATGCATATCCAAACAAATATTACATATTTTGTGCCTAAATGAGTGGCTAAATGAGCTAAAATACAAATATAGGCCTTATTTATGTCTTAAATGGGTTATGTACTGTAATTAGGTCTACTACTTTATGTTGATAATACAAGTGTTACGGTGACTATGGGGTGTTATTTCATTTTGAGAGGTCTGGAATAATGTTAAAAAAGATGTTTAGAAGGTTTGTAAATTGGTTTTCTATGCTCTAACTACAAAAATATTCCATTTATGATTAAGGAATCCGATTTAGTTGACTCACTCGTCACAGTTGGGTCTAGAACCAATTAACAATTGGTGTTTTTAAACTTCTAATAATGATTTGGACTGCATGAAAAAGTGGAAAGAGCTTTCTGTAGCTTTCTTTGACTTGAGGGTCATTTACTAACAAGTACATTGCACAACACAGCAGCAACCGAACGAATGTTGCAATTGTGCCAGTAACCAAACTGCTCAACCCGCATTTGTCGCACTGATGAGTTCATTTTACTTCAAATGTCGTGTGGAGTTGATAAAAACTACCGCAGGAGGTTGCTTACAGCCACAGTTGTTAACGGCAATGTTTTTTGACATGGTCTAAATTACCGACACAGATGTGGATATTGGCCATTGTAAACTACACACTGCGCAACAAAGGGAGACCCTTGCTGTTTTGAGGATGACAAACAATCTTTTTACTCTGTTCTGTGGCACTGTCTCCACTCTTCCTTTTGTTTGTATTCCTATTTCACTGCTGCCTTACACTCGCTAGCTGTGGTGTGAGCTACAGCCGGGGGCAGGTTTGTGACAAACTCGCATGTGACGTGCACTGTTGTAGTGTTGGTGCTCACCAGGGCAGGGCAGCCTCTCCAGGAGATGAATTGTGGTGCACTTTGACCCCACCCAGTATTTCCCTTTAGCTTTCTTCACTGATGCCAAACTGGTACAGATCCGATGATAACTCACTTTTCACTTACTGTATGCTGATTGACTATGACACACTGCTACATCTGCATTCATTACAGTGGAACCGCTGAAGCAGGGATGTCCAAAGTGTGGCCCGGGGGCCATTTACGGATTGCCGCTTATTTGTTATTGGCACGTGCCATGTTGTAGAAATAAAATAAAACAAAAAAAAACATCAGAGATGGGACAAAACGAGCAAAATATAAAGAGAAGCTGAAATCTAGATAGTAATGACTAATAACAAATATAACGTTTTTTTTTCCAAAGTTTGAAATGATCAAAGTGGCCCCCCGAATTCTTTGATTTTCAGCATGCGGCTCTGGATGGAAAAAGTTTGGACACTCCTGCTTTAAAGTAACACCCGGAAAGTGGTAACATTGGAACCTAGATTTTCCCGAAAAAATTCCATTCCATTCCATTTTCCACCGCTTATCCGGGTCCGGGTCGCGGGGGCAGCAGCTTCAGTAGGGAAGTCCAGACTTCCCGGTCCCCAGCGACCTCTTCCAGCTCCATCGGGAGGACACCAAGGCGTTCCCAGGCCAGCTGTGAGACATAGTCCCTCCAGCGTGTCCTAGGTCTTCCCGGGGGCCTTCTCCCGACTGGGCATGCCCGAAACACCTCACCAGGGAGGCGCCCGGGAGGCATCCGGACTAGATGCCCGAGCCACCTCAACTGGCTCCTCTCGATGTGAAGGAGCAGCGGCTCTACTCTGAGCTCCTC
Source organism: Oostethus manadensis (assembly GCA_024372805.1). Classification (NCBI taxonomy): domain Eukaryota; kingdom Metazoa; phylum Chordata; class Actinopteri; order Syngnathiformes; family Syngnathidae; genus Oostethus; species Oostethus manadensis. The sequence continues at coordinate 5,844,525 of QODF01000064.1, read as the reverse complement.
CCGGATGGCCGAGCTCCTCACCCTATCTCTTAGGGTGAGTCCAGCCACCCTACGAAGGAAACTCATTTCCGCCGCTTGTATCCGCGATCTCATTCTTTCGGTCATGACCCATAACTCATGACCATAGGTGAGGGTGGGAACGTAGATCGATCGGTAAACAGAGAGCTTTGCCTTCCGGCTCAGCTCTCTCTTCACCACGACGGTCCGGTACAGCGACCGCATTACTGCAGATGCTGCACCGATCCGTCTGTCGATCTCACGCTCCAACCTTCCCTCACTCGTGAACAAGAACCCGAGATACTTGAACTCCTCCACCTGAGGCAAGACCTCACTCCCAACCCGGAGGGTACAGTCCACCCGTTTCCGACTGAGAACCATGGCCTCGGATTTGGAGGTGCTGAGTCTCATCCCAGAAGCTTCACACTCAGCTGCAAACCGCTCCAGTAAACGCTGAAGGTCACAGCCTGATGAGGCCATAAGGACCACATCGTCTGCAAATAGCAGAGACGAGATCCTAAGGTCACCAAGCTGGACTCCCTCAACACCTTGACTGCGCCTAGAAATTCTGTCCATGAAGATTATGAACAGAATCGGTGACAAAGGGCAGCCTTGGCGGAGGCCAACGTTCACCGGAAACAAGCTCGACTTACTGCTGGCAATGCGAACCAGGCTCCTGCTTCGATTGTACAAGGACCGAATGGCACGTAGAAGCGGACCATCAATCCCGTACTCCCGGAGCACCCCCCACAGGACACCACGAGGGACACGGTCGAATGCCTTTTCCAGGTCTACAAAGCACATGTAGACTGGTTGGGCAAACTCCCACATACCCTCGAGTACCCTTGCAAGGGTGTAGAGCTGGTCCAGTGTTCCGCGACCGGGACGAAAACCACATTGCAGCTCCTCTAACCGAGGTTCGACTAACGGTCGTACCCTTCTCTCCAGCACCCTGGAGTAGACTTTCCCAGGAAGGCTGAGGAGTGTGATCCCCCTATAGTTGGAACACACCCTCCGGTCACCCTTTTTAAAAATGGGGACCACCACCCCGGTCTGCCAGTCCAGAGGTACTGTTCCTGACTTCCATGCAATGTTGTAGAGGCGTGTCAACCAACACAGTCCTCCAACATCCAGAGCCTTGAGAAATTCTGAGCGGAACTCGTCTACCCCCGGAGCCTTGCCACTGGGGAGTGATTTGACTACCCCAATTACCTCAGCCACGGTGATAGAACTGTCCACGTACGTATCCTCAGACTCTGCTTCCTCTATGGAAGGCATGTCAGTGGGATTGAGAAGGGCCTCGAAGTATTCCTTCCACCGACCAACTATATCCACAGTCGTGGTCAGCAAGCCCCCGTCCGCACTGTAAACAGTGTGAACTGGGGGCTGCTTCCCCTTTCTGAGGTGTCGGACGGTTTGCCAGAACCTCTTCGAGGCCGACCGAAAGTCGTGCTCCATAGCCTCACCGAACTCCTCCCACACCCGAGTTTTTGCCTCGACCACCGCCGAAGCCGCGTGCCGCTTGGCCTGCCGGTACCTGTCAGCTGCTTCGGGAGTCCCGCAAGCCATCCATGCTCGATAGGACTCCTTTTTCAGCTTGACGGCAGCCCTAACCCCCGGTGTCCACCATCGGGTTCGGGGCTTGCCACCACGACTGGCACCGACCACCTTGCGGCCGCAACCACAACTGGCTGCCTCAGCAATAGAGGCACGGAATACGGCCCATTCGGACTCAATATCCCGGTCCTCCCTCGAAATGCAGGCGAAGCTCTGCCGGAGATGAGAGTTGAAGACTCGACGAACGGGAGATTCTGCCAGACGTTCCCAGCACACCCTCACTACGCGTTTGGGTCTGCCAGGTCTGTCCGGCATCCTTCCCCGCCATCTAATCCAACTCATCACCAGGTGGTGGTCAGTTGACAGCTCAGCCCCTCTCTTCACCCGCGTGTCCAGAACATGCGGACGCAGGTCTGATGATACGACCACAAAGTCGATCATAGACCTGCGACCTAGGGTGTCCTGGTGCCAAGTGCACTTATGGGCATCCTTATGTTCGAACATGGTGTTTGTTATGGACAAACTGTAGTTCGCACAGAAGTCCAGCAACAACACACCGCACGGGTTCAGGTCAGGGAGGCCGTTCCTCCCAACCACGCCACTCCTGCTTTAAAGTAACACCCGGAAAGTGGTAACATTGGAACCTAGATTTTCCCGATAAAATATACCTGAAAAGTCATGTGACATCGCGCCAGCAAATCTTGTGAGACTTCAGCCCAGTGAGCATTGAAAGCATTTGTAAGTGACTTGCTTTGGTTTTTTTGTATTTGAAGGCAAAAATGAAAAGTGCGACCATTGAACCAGAAATGATTGCAGCATAGTCAGTACAATATGAGCAATGGACTTACTTTTATTTCCCTAAGCAGATGCAACAGTGTTTCCCTCAAATCCCTCATTTATTTGTGCTACCAGTTCTCCCTCACTCAGCACATTATAACACACCTGCTCTGATGAATTTATTTCAAGCGTGTTTTTTCCCTATGTTTCCCTTCACTTTGTGATTTTATTACCAATGACTGCACACTAAGGTCCTCTGACCTTGACCTCTGTGTTGTTACAGTTCTCTGCCCAAAGTAGCACCGAGGGAGGAAACCAAGAGGGACACCATAGAAGAAGATGGAGATGAGACTTTCTTAAGCATCAAGCACACTTTAGTCATTCATTCCTGCTTTGTGATGATTGTGATTTTATTCCTTTTTCTTTTTTTTTTTTTACCAAGTAGCAATACAAGCGTCGCCCTGCGATTGACTGGCGACCAGTCCAGGGTGTACCCCGCCTTTCGCCCAAAGTCTGCTGGGATAGGCTCCAGCATCCCCGTGACCCTAATGAGGATAAGCGGTATAGAAAATGAATGAATGAATGAATACAAGCGTCGTCGCTGCATTGCTTGTGTGATGCAAAGGGCTTTGCATTAATCCAAAGTGCTTACTCACTGAGCAATGATCAAATGTGCACAAAGCATCCTTGGGCTTCCAGGCTAATCTATTCAGAGGTCAACTTGTATTATCGACACAGCTGCTGCTACTTCATATACTGTACAACACTGAGACTGCAACAAGGCGTACAGTCAACTGAGACACAGGAAGGGAAAAAATGTTCATACATCAGCAGCACATGTATTGTAAGAGATTAGGGAGAGAACTGGGAATATTTGCATAGAAAAGTGGCAAGGGTGCACATATTAGCATCAAACATAGCACAACCCTCCGACGTAGGCACACGAATGCTATTATCTATCATAAGTATTCCACAGATTAGAGATTAACTGCCGAGGGCCGCTGTGATCATTTTAAATTGTCTTAAACATTTTGCACTAATGAGCTAATGAACTGACCGACTATGCATACGAGTATTAGCGCTGCTGACCCCAGCACTGTCAGTACTTTTTAGTGAACCAGAGAGACAGGTGTCAATGTGCCTGCTGTGCTTGTTTAGCTGGAAATTTCATTGAGGATGTATACAAACTGCCTTTTTGTACAATGTAAATGATGCACAGTATTTTCAATGAACGTCCTATGACCAGATAATGTGTTACTTTGATTGCTAATTTATTTTGTAGAAATGTTTTGTATCTATGATACCGCATGTGTTGTTACTTGGCGTAATGTATGTCTTTTGAAGCGGGGAGGGTGGGTCCAGACTTTTTCCAGTGAGGGCGGCATACAGAATACAGAAACCTTTTGCCTGGCTTTATATTAGATAGTAAAACCAGGCCAGTATCAAAAAACCATATCTGAGCTTTGTTATGACAAATGTCAGGATTGTCCAAACCTTTTCCACAGAGGGCTGCATAATGAAAAATAAAAGATGATTGGTGCTACTTAAATATGATTCTGTATTTTTTTATTTTGTGGAATGGCTGCAAATAAAGACAAAGCCAACATTTGAGCTTTTCTCTTCAGTGTAAAATGGCCCCCAGTGCACACTTTGGAAACCCCCTGGTATGTTTGGTATTGACAAAATGACATTCAGGAACCGCCAGTTTTTGGTTTGATTCTCAGTCTAGATTTGTTTAGTTTGAATGGCTTCCCTTGGTGGGTTTAAAATACCAAAATATGCATGTTAGGCTCTAATAGGTGTGAATGGTTTTCTTTCTGCATGCGGATAGGTACAATGTTGTGTGCATCTATGTAATTTCTCCCTAAATAGTCCCTTATTTGTTTCAAATTCTTGTTTTACCACACATGGATTGTTTATTTTTTAGCAGTTATTTGATTAAATGTATTGCAGGATAGTATTTTATATTTTATTGTATAGTTTTAGGCATAAAAAGTACAAATAAATCCAATCATACAGTGGCGGACGGGGACAAACGCACTACACACAATTGAAAACCTAAAAAACAAACTCTTTAAAAAAATGTAACAGAAAAAATGCTGCAAATGCCAAAACACAAATCCACAGAAGACCTGCATGGCAGAAATACTTGCAGGCTCACGGGGGCACCAGACCTGCGAGAGGCTCGTCTTTAAAGACAGTGTAGATACTGTTGTGCTCAACTGATTTTTACTGCCAAAATGTATGACTATTAATCCAAGTTTACCAGGTGGTGATAAGGCCTTTACAACAAAGTATCAGAGCTTTTCCTGAAAAAAGATAGGGTGCATATACAGATAAAAGTTAAGACAGATAATAGTTTTCAGGTAATAAAAGAGAGTATTTGAAAACAGTTTGAAGACATTAGTACATTGGTTCTTTTCTTTGTTGTTCCTCTTGAAGAGGAAGCTGTATTAACATACCAGCATCACCAGAACCTCACCACATGTCACTGTCGCTTCCCCGTCGGCCCACCGTACATGAACACGCCTCATCCTGCAATGGCTAAAGTGATCATTAAGTAACACAACAGACCAGTGATGTGCGGTGAGGTTCATGATTGGTGAGGCACGGACTATAAAAGGAGTCAGACATACACACGTGAACCTAAAACAGAAGATAAGCCTTAACTGAAACAATTTTTAAAATCTTTTAGACGCGTCAATTCATTGCACACTGTTCAACAATTTGATAGCAAGATAACAAAATAATATTTATTATAAAGTCAAATTCATGTTTTTAAATGAAATTACATTTGGTCTTATCTTTACTTGTAAATGAAGTCCATTTTGAAGTCCTTCCGTTTTGAGATGTAATCCTCCATTTTGTTGGGAATTAAATGGAGGATTTGCAGGTTGCCGGACGTTGGATGAGTGGGTAGCGCTTCGGCCTCACAGTCAGGAGGTTCCGGGTTCGAATCTCCGTTGGGCATCTCTGTGTGGAGTTTGCATGTTCTCCCCGTGCGTGCGTGGGTTTTCTCCGGGTACTCCGGTTTCCTCCCACATTCCAAAAACATGCATGTTAGGTTAATTGGCGACTCTAAATTGTCCATTAGAGTGTGAATGTGAGTGTGAATGCTTGTATGTCTGCCCTGGATTGGCTGGCGCCCAGTCCAGGGTGTAACCCGCCTCCCGCCCAAAGTCAGCTGGGATAGGCTCCAGCATACCCGCGGCATAGACAATAAATGAATTTACTATGCAGGTTGTTTCTATTGTTTCTATCTAGGGTAATAAGCTAACGTTAGATGCAGATTTTTTGATTTTGTTATTTTTATACACAAGCGTCTTCTTCTACACATTAACGCTCAACTCAACACTGCCACATGCTGGTGCGGCACGGTACATGCCAGACTCCACTGTGCACTTTTAATGGCGTTTCAGGTCGATGAGAAAGAGTAAACGCCGCACACTTTCGGGAAATATTATTAGACAGTCTGTTAAACGTCAGATTGTGCAGTACATGTGTGATAAAACGTATATTAATGGCGATGCAATGAGGAAACGCCAATGTTTCCTGTGTGAAGCCACCGACCAATCACAGCCTGTCTGAATGGATGTGGGCGTGGTTGCTTGAAGCGCCATTAGGGCGATGACTCAACGTGACTCTCGCAGCTGTGCTTCCTACGCATTTAAACAAGAAATATGAAAATTCAGCTATTTTACTAATGAAGTCATTGAAATTATTGGTTTGAAAAGAAAATCAATGTAAAGCACGGACCGCTGAACTAAAATGGAACAATTTAATGCAATCATAAGTTTGTTTCACTATTGAGTATTACATGCAATAGACAGAAAAGACCACTAGGGGGCAGCAGTGAGGCAACAGACTGAACAAATACATTGTGAATCAAAGCCCAATGACAAACTTGGTAAAAAACAAAACAAAAACATCACAACATTTTACTTTGATAGTCACCAACCAAACATTGTTCCTGGAGATGGACCTGGAGAACTACTGAAACAGAGAGGAAGCATATATTGATTTGACCTTTGACCCTGTGTACCATATCCATGCCATACTTAAAAATATATACTTAGAAATCTATATACTTAGAAATCAATAAAAAAAAAATACCATTAGTGTCTTTTGTAGATTGAACTACAATAATATTGCTCACTAATAAAGAAGTTACACTTGCCTGAAAGCTGCCAAAAGCAGCACAACCTCATTTGTCACCTCCCCTCACGCCTTCACAAAGAACACAAACGTCTGTCAGACATCTGTAAAACATTTGTGCTCTCGGAAAAAAGTGCTTGCGGTCTAAACCCTGTGGTTTAAAACACAGCTAGTCTGACCAGCACACAGAGCTGCACGGAGTATAAACAACATCTGAAGGTAAATTTGACTGTAATTTTTTCCCACCATGGATCGTGTGCAAAATTTCTGCTTGGTGTTGTGCCTTCTCCTGCTGACACAGTGCACAGGCCAGCAGGCACCAGAAAAGAGAAAAAGTCCAAAGAAAGGTAAGACTGATATTAATATTTGAATGTTTTTAACATGCATTTCGGAACAAACGAGTGCTTTTTTTAACTGTGACAGACCAGACCAGCGCAGCCATTGAGGAATTGAAGAAACAAATTCATGACATTGTTTATGACCTCACCTTGTTAAAAGAGCAACAGTCTCTGCAGTCAAGTAAGTTGGTTTGATTCGCCCTTCTTTGGAAGGGGAACAGTTTGTGATCCAAAGCATACCACATCATGTGTCACATGTGCCCGGGAAATATTTCATAAATAGCAACTTTGCACAGACTCACACTAACAAATGTGTCATTCGTGTACACATTATGTACATTCTGTGATTGTCTATATGCAAAGCTATACATTTTTCACAGATACAGACTGACACAAACAACATATTCATTCAGTCATTCTTATATACATATATACATTAATTTAGTATACATACTTATTTATGTAAACCAACAGCTCACAATCCAAAGCATACCACATCATGCGTCATCTACAGTATATGTCTGGAATCTATGTTATACAAAGTTTGCACACACTAAATAAATGTATTATCCTCATCTTTGTAAAGATATTTTTTCATCGACTTATCTTATATATGGAAAACAGATGATTATACCACATCTTGTGTCATATATGCCAGAAAATAATATTATAAATATTTTGTACTAACTTTGCACAGGGCCGCACGGTGGTTGACTGGGTAGCACGTTGGCCTCACAGTCAGGAGGTTCTTGGTTCGAATGTCCGTTGGGCATCTCTGTGTGGAGTTTGCATGTTCTCCCCGTGCGTGCGTGGGTTTTCTCCGGGTACTTCGGTTTCCTCCCACATTCCAAAAACATGCATGTTAGGTTAATTGGCGACTCTAAATTGTCCATCGGTATGAATGTGATTGTGAATGTTTGTTTGTCTATATGTGCTCTGCGATTGTCTGGTGACCAGTTCAGGGTGTACCCCGCCTCCCGCCCAAAGTCAGCTGGGATAGGCTCCAGCATACCCGCGACCCTAATGAGGATAAGTGGCATAGAAAATGAATGAAAGAATAACTTTGCACAAACTCACACTAACAAACATGTTTTTTAAAAAATGATCTATGGAAACCAACACCTTATAAACTAAAGCATACCACATCACATGCACCATGCACCTGATCACACACTGATTAAGACCAGATGAAACATTGCAAAAATTTACATTTTGCATTGTTGGACCATAAGGAGGTTCAAAGTAGAGCCTCAAATAATAAAAGAAGAAATGGGAATGAGACAAAAAACAGTGGATTCAGTGTCATTTTCTGTCAGTCGGTCATGATTTCTTGATGCCAAAGGCAAAAAAGCTTTCTGTCTTGCATAAGACATTGCATAAGCAAGGCCTCTCGCAGCGTGCCACTGCTGCAGTGCAAAATGTACGTTCTTGCAATTTTTCAACTAGTCTTCATTTTTAATCAGGAGTGTATGTCTCAAAATGTCCCTCACATTTAACGATTCATGCATCTATCTATATGTCAGTGTGTCTGCGAGGAACCAAGGTCCTCGGCAAGTGTTTCCTTGCCGACCCGCTCAAGAAGACTTTCCACGCCGCCAGTGACGACTGCATCGCCAAGGGGGGCAGCCTGAGCACCCCCCTAACCGGGGACGAGAACGACCAGCTGTATGCCTATGTGCGTCAGAGCATCAGCCCGGAGGAGCCCATCTGGCTGGGCATCAACGACATGGTGACCGAAGGCCAGTGGCTGGACATGTCAGGGTCCAACCTGCGCTTCAAGAACTGGGAGACGGAGATCACCTTGCAGCCGGACGGGGGCCGTAGCCAGAACTGCGGCATGCTGTCCACCACGTCCAACGGGAAGTGGTTTGATGAGAGCTGTCGAGCTGAAAAGGCTTCGGTGTGTGAGTTCAACATTGTGTGAGAGAATGCCAGCCTGCCTTGAAAGATATGGAGGTGTATGCTGGCTTTCACAGCAGTGCAGTTCTTCAATACCCTTTTCACAGTGTCTGACATTTACTCTCCAAGTTGGAAAAGAAATGTACAATACAAGGCTGGCTGCATGATTATCAAGTAAGGATGAACTGCACGGTTTCAAGGTAATCACCACTGGATTCATTTATTTGTCCTATAACATCCACTAATAAACCAACTCAAATAGTAGTTTTCTGCAAAGCAATGTTTTTTTATTTCAGTGACTGACTGAGTCATCCCGTTTAACAAGAACACCAGTGGTGCGACTGTTATTCATCACTTGGTTGGAGCTCACTCGCATTAAAACTTCATGGTGATTTGCTTGCAAAAAGGATAAGCGGTATAGAAAACGCATGGATGGATAGAAAGTAGCACATTACTCAGTTTATATTTAGGGGGAGATATTTTCCCACAAAACTCAATCGCAGACACATCAATAAAACTATCTGCAAATTATTATTTATTGCAATGTATCACTGGGCCAGTCAAACCACAACTTTAATATCTGATACTAAAATGTGTCCTGACTATGAACATCAATAATTATGGTTAACACCGCTTGATTGGCGTGGAAGCACAAAAAGTGTCAAGAGGTGAAACTACAGGCAAGGGGTAGTATTTGAATGACAAGGAATTAAGAATGCAAGGAATTCAACAATCAGGAAGGCATGCAAAGGATATTGCGCAAACTGCAAATCCCCCATCAATAAATCAAGTCTTTGCTGATTTGTCAATCTGATTCCAACCCACCCACAGGTTTCTACCCTCCAAAGCTAATGACCTCATAAGAGTTTATTCACTCAGAAGACGCTTACATCACATCAAGATGTTCAGATTTATTGGCTCATGTCGCAAATCCTGTTTTCTATTTTCTTTCCGCAGCTCCAGCTTTCACCAGATGTATGTGGACAGTGAGAGTTTTTATCATCTGTCAGTTAAAACACCACCGCGATAGATTTAAATGCAGACTGTGTACTGTCCACTTTTTACATATACACAGCAACTCTACAGATGTTTACTTGTCATTTGTCCAACTGCTGTTGACACACCGAAAATGTAGGGACGGCTGCCATTTTTACAATCGGCACAGTTACATGCTGCTTTCTTTCCCACCCTCTTTCATTCATCTTCTATTTGACCAGATAACAATCCTCGTGGGCTTTAAAAGTCTCTTTTACAAGAGTGACGTGGCCAAGACGGCAGCATAACACAAAGTTTCAGACATGACATTCCCAACACACAGTACAACATTCACAGTGAACAACATACAGTAGCCTTAAATTCTCCTGATGTGACAAGTTGAGTTGAGGTTGCCAGCTGGAATAGACTCCAGCATACCCACGACACTAATGAGGATAAGCGGCATAGAAAATGAATTAATGAAAATTCAGACTCTTTACTAATTGACAAAGATGACTCGACAGTTATGTCAAATGTGTTCCTTACACAAATAGCAACACCACCACATTTTCAGGGGCAATCACAGTGAGAAACGTTGTAACCTTGAATAGCAACGTCATTGTCAGTGATTGAGCCTGTCAGCCATGTTTCTGATTGAGTAAGAATATCAGTATTTAATCTGTCAACCCAGATTTTTACTAAATCTAATTTCCGGAGAAGACTTCTGACATTAAGATGGGCAATTCCAAGGCCACACTTAGCTTTGAAGCCATCAGGAGTGCTCAAACATGTAGGTTCTGGGTCAGGGTTAAGTCCACGATTTCACCAACATGAGACTATTAATTTTGTGCCTCGTCCAGCTGGAGGATTTATGGTAGAAAGTCAGAAACTTGGTCCATATAAAATGTCCAAGGAATACACAGTCAAGTATTTTCTGTAAAAAAATGATGAATTAAAATCTAAGGCGGTCAAGAACTTGAGATCCTAATCTGTGGCGAAAAAAAACGAGAATCATTTCAGGTTTCAAGTTCCATGATAATTTCCAAAACAATACGTTTTTATACACAAATTCAAAACTTATTTGAACAAAAAGTATCTTGAGGTGTTCAATCCACGGTATAACTTCTGGATAGTATTTGCATATGAACCCACAGTAGGTGAGTTTAATTACAATAAGAAGACCATTTCTTCTGCAGACCATCAATAGATCAAACTGGGCATGAAACACCTTCTAGCACCATCATACTACACTGGTCCCGCTCTTTTCCTGTACATTAGTAGCTTTCTAGATGTGTTGGATGGACGCTGCATGAAGTCCACACCCTGTGTCCTTCCCCTCGTGTTCAAGCTTTGCAACATGGCACACACCTCGTAATGACGTAACAAGCAAATAGCACAAGCGTGAGATGCATTTACAAACAATGGCTCATTATACTTCTTTTTGGCAAAGACTTCCCAAACCACTGAACCACTTCCACCCACTCGTGGGTCGCGACCCACCGGTTGGCAATCACTCACTAGAGGGTCTCTTTTCATCACTTTATTGGCAAAATGGATAAAACACAAAAATCTCCCCCAAATTTTATATAGTCACTATTTTTTCCTTGGTGAACAAGTGGTAAAGGGTGATCCAGCTCTGCTTTCTAAGAGAAGCTGTGCCATCCAAGTTCAAAATCAAGACACAGGACAAGCACAGGCAGGTTCGGACATGTGTAATTTGTCGTCTGAATTTGGCAGCAGGAGGAAAAAAAACTGCATCTTGTGAGGGTGAGCAGCAGGCAATCACACAGTTTCCCAGGAATAAAAATCTCCAAAAGTTGAATGAATCAGAAAAGCTGCGTCAAATCAGTTGCCTCCCTCTGGTTCTAGCCGTGGCCCAATTTCTGCAGATTGCTCATCCAGCGAGGACTGGGACTGGTAAATCACATTGTCCACAAGGCCTTGGCTGTGGCTCGGGGGCCTACTGGGAAGCGGGGGAGCTTGTTGATCTGGCAAAGGATAATCTCGGTAAACTCCCACATCTATGTCGTTGCCATCTTTAGACACCACTGGCCCCATGAAGGGCCGGTAGGTATCAGACGCTGTGTAGACGCCCATCTCTGTCCCCTTTCTAAGCAAGTGGGTGTAAACCAAGGTGTCCTCAATGGAGGCATACACATGAGACTCGTTGTCCTGGCGTGATTTTGGGAAGCCGCTGTGTCCTAGGTAGTCAGTGCCATTGGGATTGTAGATGGACACCTGATGTTCAAGTTTCTTTTTCTTCTGTCTGTTTGGTAGAAGGCACAAGAGGCAATCATTTTAATACAGATTGCTCAGAAATGTAAACTTTAAGCCTCTTTTAATGTCTAAATTATTTACACTTTATTTACATCCAGTTTTAAAGCCTACCTTTGACATTAGTAAAAAAACAGACAAAGGCATAAGGATTTCTGCAGATAAACAACTGACCGACAACAACTGTGGTCTTTCCAATGTATGGGGTTATTGCAGTCTTCACTCCATTGCACTACATGAATAATATTGCTGAGTTCTCTGGATGTAGTCCCTGGAGTGGACCGGCATTTCTCAGAGGGTGTTAGTAGGGTTGAAATACATAAATTAAACAACTACCAATCTAAAATAGTAGAAATGAAGAAGCCTCTTGGATGAAAGGTGAAATGTTTTCAACAAACAGGAACCTTTTCTGGATGGATGGATGGAGGAACCTTTTCAATAAGATCATATAAAGATAGTAAAAGAAACAAAACACAAAAATGCATTTTCTTCTTTTCCTTTCGGCTTATCCTTTCAGGGGTCGCCACAGCGAATCAATTGCCTCCATCTAACTCTTTCTTTTGTATCCTCTTCTCTTGCGCCAACTACCTTCATGTCCTCTTTCACTACATCCATAAACCTCCTCTTTGGTCTTCCTCTAGGCCTCCTGCCTGGCAATTCAAAACTTAGCATCCTTCTATTAATATATTCACTCTCTCTCCTATGGACATGTCCGAACCATCTTAGTCTGGCCTCTCTGATTTTATCTCCAAAACCTCTAACATGCGCTGTCCCTCTGATGTGCTCATTCTTGATTCTGTCCATCCTGGTCACACCCAAAGAGAACGTCAGCATCTTCATCTCTGCTACCTCCAGATCTGCCTCCTGACTTTTCCTCAGGGGGACTCTCTCTAAGCCAAACAACATCGCTGGTTTGACCACAGTTTTGTACACATTTCCTTTCATTTTAGCTGAAACTCTTCTATCACACATCACACAAGGTGATGACACTTTTCTCCACCCATTCCAGCCTGCCTGCACACGCATTTTCACCGCTTTTCCACACTCTTTGTGGCTCTGGACTGTTGACCCTGAGTACTTAAAATCCTCCACCTTCTTTGTATCTTCCCCTGTAACCTCACTCTTCCACTTGGGCCCCTCTCATTTACACACATGTACTCGGTGTTGCTGCGGCTAACCTTCATTCCTCTCCTTTCCAAGGCAAACCTCCACCCCTCAAGCTTCTCCTCCACCTGTTCCCTGCTCTCACTACATATCACAATGTCATCTGCAAACATCATAGTCCATGAAGATTCCTGTCCAACCTCGTCCGTCAGCCTGTCCATCACCATAGCAAACAAGAAGGGGCTCAGAGCTGATCCCTGATGGAGTCCCACCTTCACTCGGAACTCCTCTGTCACACCTGCAGCACACCTCACTACTGTCTTACAGTCCTCGTACATGTCCTGCACCGCTCTAACATACTTCTCTGCCACTCCAGACTTCCTCATACAATACCACAGTTCCTCTCTGGGCACCCTGTCATAAGCTTTCTCCAGATCTACAAAAACACAATGCAGCTCCCTCTGACCTTCCCTGTACTTCTCCATCAACATCCTCAAAGCAAATACTGCATCTGTTGTACTCTTTTTTGGCATAAAACCGTACTGCTGCTCACAAATGCTCACGTTTGCCCTTAGTCTAGCTTCAACTACTCTTTCCCATAACTTCATTGTATGGCTCATCAGCTTTATTCCTCTGTAGTTGCCACAACTCTGCACATCTCCCTTGTTCTTAAAAATGGGCACCAGCACACTTCTCCTCCATTCCTCAGGCATCTTCTCATTATCTAAGATCTTGTTAAACAACCCGGTCAGGAACTCTACTGCCACCTCTCCTAGACACTTCCATACCTCCACAGGTATATCATCAGGACCGAGTGCCTTTCCATTCTTCATCCTCTTCAATGCCCTCCTCACTTCTTCCTTACTAATCTTTGCTACTTCCTGGTCCACAACAGTCACCTCTTCTACTCTTTGTTCTCTTTCATTTTCCTCATTCATCAACTCTTCAAAGTACTCTTTCCATCTTCCCATGACACTACTGGCACCTGTCAATACCCTTCCATCCCTATCCTTCATCACCCTAACCTGCTGCACGTCCTTCCCATCTCTGTCCCTCTGCCTTGCCAACCTGTATAGATCTTTCTCTCCCTCCTTGCTGTCCAACCTAGCATACAAGTCATCATAAGCCCCTTGTTTGGCCTTTGCCACCTTTACTTTCACCTTACGCTGCATCTCTCTGTACTCCTGTCTACTCTCTTCAGTCCTCTCAGTGTCCCACTTCTTCTTAGCTAACCTCTTACTCTGTATACACTCCTGCACCTCCTCATTCCACCACCAAGTCTCCTTATCTACTTTCCTTCCAGATGACACACCAAGTACTCTCCTACTTGTCTCCCTGATCACAGTAGCTGTAGTTGTCCAGTCATCTGGAAGGACTTCTTTAGCCACCCATAGCCTTTTTCAACTCCTTCCTAAAAGTCACGCAACACTTCTCCTTTTTCATCTTCCACCATTTCGTCCTCTGCTCTGCCTTTACCCTCTTCATCTTCCTCACCACTAGAGTCATCCTACACACCACCATCCTATGCTGTCTGCCTACACTCTCACCTACCACTGCTTTGCAATCACTGACCTCCTTCAGGTTACACCTTCTACACAAGATGTAGTCTTCCTGTGTGCTCCTACTTCCACTCTTATAGGTCACCCTATGTCCCTGTCTCTTCTGGAAGAAAGTATTCACTACAGCCATTTCCATCCTTTTTGTAAAGTCGACCACCATCTGTCCTTCTGCGTTCCTCTCCTGGATACCAAACTTGCCCATCACCTCCTCATCATCTCTGTTTCCTGCACCAACATGCCATTTGTAGTCCGCACCAATGACCACTCTTTCACTTCTGGGGATGTTTTGCATCACTTCATCCAGGTCTGACCGGAATTTCTGTTTCTCCTCCATCTCACATCCTACCTGTGGAGCATACCCACTAACAACATTGAACAACACACCTTCGATTTCTACCTTCAGGCTCATCACTCTGACACATTTTTTTACCTTCAGGACGTTGCTAGCAAACTCCTCCTTCAAAATCACCCTTACTCCATTTCCAGCTTCTAGCCTTGCTACCTCACCAGGTAGCAAGGAGCTTTGTACGGTCCGGTACAATGACTGCATTACTGCGGACGCTGCACCGATCCGTCTGTCAACCTCACGCTCCAATCTTCCCTCACTCGTGAACAAGACCCCGAGATACTTGAACTCCTCCACCTGAGGCAAGACCTCACTCCCAACCCGGAGGGTACATTCCACACATTTTCGACTGAAAACCATGGCCTCGGATTTGGAGGTGCTGAGTCTCTTCCCAGAAGCTTCACACTCAGCAAACCGCTCCAGTAAACGCTGAAGGTTACAGCCTGATGAGGCCATAAGGACCACATCGTCTGCAAATAGCAGAGACGAGACCTTAAGGTCACCAAGCTGGACTCCCTCAACGCCTTGACTGTGCCTAGAAATTCTGTCCATGAAGATTATGAACATAATCGGTGACAAAGGGCAGCCTTTGGCGGAGGCCAACGTTCACCGGAAACAAGCTCGACTTACTGCTGGCAATACGAACCAGGCTCCTGCTTCGATTGTACAAGGACTGAATGGCACGTAGTAGCGGGCCACCAATCCCGTACTCCCGAAGCCCTCCCCACAGGACACCACGACAGACACGGTCGAATGCCTTTTCCAGGTCTACAAAGCACATGTGGACCGGTGGGGCAAACTCCCACATAGCCTCGAGTACCTTTGCAAGGGTGTAGAGCTGGTTCAGTGTTGTGCGACCGGGACGAAAACCAAATTGCAACTCCTGTAACCGAGGTTCGTACCCTTCCTCCAGCAACCTGGAGTCGACTTTCCCAGGGAGGCTGAGGAGTGTGATCCCCCTATGGTTGGAACACACCCTCCGGTCACCCTTTTTAATAATGGGGACCACCACCCCGGTCTGCCAGTCCAGAGGTACTATTCCCGACTTCCATGCAATGTTGTTGAGGCGTGTCAACCAAGACTGTCCCCCAACATCCAGAGCCTTGAGAAATTCAGGGCGAAACTCGTCTACCCCCAGAGCCTTGCCATTGGGGAGTGTTTTAACTACCCCAATTACCTCAGCCACGGTGATCGAACTGTCCACGTACGTGTCCTCAGACTCTGCTTCCTCTACGGAAGGTATGTCAGTGGGATTGAGAAGATTTGTATACATAATCTCATACTATAATATAAAAATTCCAAGACACGAAAACCCTTCCAGAATGAATTAATTTCATATCTTGAGGTTCCAATGTATATATTATTTTAAAGAAATATATTTTTAAAGGAAATATCAACTTCAATACACTGAAGGCAGAAATATAAGTGAAATGTAATTTTGTGGCGTAATTTAGTGCAATTTTACTTTATTCACTGTTTATATGCGCACAGTTTTTCCTCCTTATTTGACATTAAAAAGTTGACAACTATATTTGACAATAATAAAAGTGGTTTGCCAAAAAAGTGACAATGACCATGTGGTCAAAGAAAGCTATGTTTTCCTGTTCACTTTCTCATGCACTCCAAGTTATTTTTAAGTTAAAACTTCTGTTGTCTCTTTAATTAAACAGTTTGCAAAGTAATGGACTTGAAAAAAACATAACAAAGTAATGACCATTGTATACTTACTTAATTACAAAACAGACCACCACCAACACGACAATAAAAAGCAACACCAGAGCAGCAACCACACTCACGATGGTAACCAACATCATGTCTGAAAGAGAGGAAAGCATAGAAAACTCTCAAGCGGTTTGCAAAACCTTTGGAAAATGCAGAAAAAGCGTAAACATGAAATGTACTTGTGCTCTTCCGGAGGGTAAGCTCTGTGATGACCTTGAAGTCTCCTATCTCGGGCTTACAGTTGGACATGTTGAGGTAGAAGTTCTCAGCGACACTGATCTCCTCAGCCTCTTCGTCCTCCCTGCGGCTGTAGTCCTCCTCCAGACTACCGATCCTCTGCACCCCGATGCTTGTGTGGCGGTTGGCGCACTTGGGCCGTGTGAGGTTGACAAAAGTCAGGTGCGCCTCCATCTTGGGAGGAAGCGCCACTATCCAGGAGATAGTGGCGTCGGACTCCATCCCCTCTGGCCAACCAGGTGTTGCCAAAAGGACAGGCTTGTCTCTTTTGGGGGACACAGTAAATATGTATCTTTCTGTGTTGAAGAGGAAATACAATATAAATATATATTAAATATAGGTTCACACACACACAACCAGTGATAACAAATAAATAGTGTGATGATAATCATAGAACAGTGTATGGATCCTGCTTCATCTGCTCAATACAATATTAGCAAAATAATTGTTTAAATGTAGCTGAAAGCATAATGGTTTTTGTTTGGATGCCAACTGCACATACTAGTTGAGGTCATGTGCTTTTAGAACTCAAACTAACAGCATCCCTGCTGGGTGCTCAGAGGTAGTGCATGTCATTTTACCTCAACTGCGTCCAGATTCAAATAATCAGCAATCAATTCATTCTCAACAATCAAGCGATTGTTGAGAATTAATTAAATTACCTGCTATCTCCTCTTTCAAACTGGCCATTAACATTGGCTTCACAGCAGGTGTCAGTGCTTGGCCGCCCCTTCTGGTCATAGTGACAGATACGTTGGTGTGGATTTGGACCTTCTGAATGGCACCCTGGGTGCAGAAGTGGCCTACAGTAGTTGCATCATCCTCCGACACAGTGATGACGCTGTCATCGCACGGCTGCCCCGGCAGGTGCTGCTGGAGAGGTTCAATTGAAGAGTTCAGCTCAACAGTGCCGTGCAGAGGAGGGCGCAGGGCCCAGGTCACAGCACTGAGAGTGCCTGGGAGGCAGCTGGGCAGCGAAGGCACCAAAAGAGGAACTGGAAGCTTTGGGCAATCTTTAAGTTGAGAACAACCTGTGCAAAATATGAAGGAGATCTCGATGGAAGGCTTTTATAGGAATACTGAAACACCATAATAAGGATAAGTGGCATAGAAAATTAATGAATGAATGAATAAAGCAAATTATGATCTGAGCAACTGCAGTTAAACTTCTCTGCACCATGAAAGCTACACATGCTGTAGAATGCTCTCTGCAAAATGAAATTGGAGTTCAACAGACATGCCTTGACATATATGGTAAATATCTTACACATGTTTATGTTTAATCTGTTAGGTTAATTGGTGACTCTAAATTGTCCATAGGTATGAATGTGAGTGTAAATGGTTGTTTGTCTATATGTGTCCTGCGATTGACTGGCGTACCCCGCCTCTCGCCCAAAGTCAGCTGGGATAGGCTCCAGCATATGCCTGCGACCCTGATGAGGATAAGCAGTATAGAATATGGATGGACGGATGTTCGCTCTTGTTACAAATAGTGGGCTCGTTAGTCAAGTTCTATAAAGAGTATACACTCTAAGTCAGAATCTTCATCATGCATTGCTTATCCACTATGTTTGTAACAATGTCCTAATACAGAGTTTATTTCATAAATAAAATAAACATAAATAAAAACATTTGCCTCACTAATCAGTAGCGGCTCATTTCTAGCAGCCTATAAGATGTTATACAGTGGTTTCTGAACTTTTCACAGTCGCGTCGCCCCTTCTGACATTTGACCTAAGCCATGTACCCACTGCTCCACACACATAAAAAGCAAAAGTTTTTAACTTCATTAACTTCAAATATTGAACACAATACATTGTTGAATTAATGTTGAGTAACTGTGGGTAAAAATTTGTATTTTGCATGGTTACATTTGGATGAAGTTTAACATGAACACTAATAAAGCAATTATCCTACATATATTTTATTCCAGTCTGATGTTGACATCCTTCCATTTGAATGGCTTGAATTTCCTGCTCTGTTTTCCCTTTGCCCTGAGGCATTCAGGTGCACTCAATTGTGTCTTACAAAGAGTACAAATAAAGTGAAGTATAAAAATCGTATCGCGTGGCCTGTTCTGAACACGTTATTTGATAAGCAAAGTGTTGCCCTTCTTTTAAAAGTGGAAGTGCTCCCGCACATCTGATTTTAAGCACTGAGGTACCGACTAATGTTTACTACCGTCATCGTCTCTCTCTCGAGGTGACAGCATTAACCAAAAAAGGAAGGCACGGGCGTCTTGGGTAACTTGCTAGAAATACTCTATGACAAAAGCACCTAATCGCTCCTCTGGGCGGATTTGAACTGGACTCAATATGTCAATAATTGCAATACCAGCCCTATGTGGGATGTGAGTAAAAGCAGTCAAATGTATAGGTTGATTCACCAATGACTCCACTGGCAGTGACTAAGACGTCTTCAGAAAGGCAGTTCTGAAAAGACAGCTGAGTAATGCTTCCAGATGGGACTGTGATCTTCTCCATAGTCACAGAGTTGATCTTCATCTCACATTCAGAGGCTTTCCTCAACTTTTCCAAGTGAAGAGAAAGGATGGTCATTTCCCTCAGGTCCACAACACACAACACTACAGAAAACAGATAACACAATTACTTTATAGTTTTTCTCTCTTCACACAAAGTCAAAAAAGCAAACTGGATTCCTCCCTTCAATTCCACTGTGCAGCTGTCATTCATGACTAAAAGATGAGGCAACATGCAAGCTCCCCGACCTTGACAGCTCTATGTTAAGCAATACATTTTGCAGTGTTGCTGCAAAAAGTCAGGATTGGAAAATAAAAAATCTGTTACTTGCTGCAACATGTAGAATCTTGATCAAACTTCCAAAAAGAAAAAAAACAGGTTGCTTCAGGAAAAAACGATATAGGGAGCACTTGACCATAAGAAATGTTGTTTTGGCAAGTGCTACAATGTTACATGCATTACAATACTTTTAGGGTAAGACTAATCATTTAACATGGTTATAGATCAATTTGTGGTGTGTTTTTGACAAACTCTTCTGGGCAATAGTAATTTATTGATGGTAACAACCGGCGGTGAGTGGGGCACTTCCTGTGCGAGCTCTCCGCACCATGACAGAGGAGAACCGGGCACAGTGAGGGGGTGCTATCACTGTAACTACGGAACTAATATTCAGCGTCCAACGTGAAACTAACTTCACCACAGTATATTGCGGACATCTCTAGTTCAAATACTTACGGACTGAAAAGTAAACCAGTTTACATACCTGGTGAACTTGTCCTTGAGGCTGACACCTTGATTTCCATAGAGAGTCCAGGAGAACCAGCTTGTCTTCTGTCCATCTCACAGTTCCTCAGAGTCAAAGAGAAATTCCCTTGATTCTGGTCCGGCTGAGTGTCCGTCAGACCCAGCACCAGCGCCCCTCTGCTTTTGCTGTGGTACTCTGCTGCAGTTTCCTTCTTAAGACATCTTGGTTGTGTCAGGTTCAGGAACCCGACAGTTGCCTTTTGTTTCGCCTCCATGTGAAAGTACCACTCCATAACTTCGTCATCAGGAAAGCTCTCCGGAAAGTTTGGAGAGAGCAACTCAGTGGAAGAGCTTTGCTGTGGCAAGGATACTGTGATTTTGGCAAGGGCTACAACAGAAAACACAAAATGTAAACACAGCAAAACACAAGATATAGAAGGGACTATGGCGATACTAACTTACATTTAATTTCCTCCCCAACAGACACACCAAACTGGTCACTTTGCAGCTTCAGTCCTGGTGGAGCATCCAAAGAGAAGCTACCCTCATTCAGTATCTGAGCACTAATGATAGGGCCTGCTCTGCAGTATTTGCCGATGACCACGATCCCTGTCGTTTGGTAGGCCTTGAGGGTGTAAGTGTGTCTGTCTGGACAGTTTGCAGATGAACGTATTTGTCTCAGACCCACTTTAGTGAAGTCCACTTGGATTGCTTTAGGTGCTGATGCTTTCAAGTTCCAAGTGAAGGTGTGGTGGAAATCCCGCAACGGACGGAAGCCCGAGTCCGCCTGGATGATGTCACCGCTGCATGACATTGTGCTACAGTCTAGGGAGGAGATTATTAAAGAGTAAGTGCTGTGGAACAAGACAGTTCCACGACACTTTGGTCTAAAATGTTACCTATATTTCTTATGATTTCCACTCTGAATACATCTTCAGGTTGGCGGCAATCAAATTCCACCACAACGGGGGTGTTACCTTTTAATACCAAAGATGTGTCACACTTGCGCCTTGCCCCTGAGCACACTTTACATGCTGATCCTTTGACCTGGCTACGGATCTTGAGGGTGGTGCCTCGGTCAGGAGTTAGTGTCAGCCTCTGGTATCCTGGAAGCAAACAGAAAGACAACAAAAGCCTGCATATATCACCAGATCACTAATGGGACATAGATTGACTATTCAGCTGAACAAGTTAAACTTAAGTTAAAAATCATACATATCAGGGAGTTACAAGGTGTGACACAGTGAGCTGTAGTTCCCAATTTTTTATTTAAACACTCTAAGGTATTTATTTTAGATATTTTAAATACTATTGAGAAACTGATAACATCATTATCGGTTAATAACGTTAACCGTCAAAGTTAGTGTACATACCTTTGTGCGACATTCGCAGTCACTTAAGAAGCTGCAGACCTGTGCGCATTCATATTACATGTGCAATTTCTGTCAAATGTACAGTCTAGTTCAAATTTGGTTTAAACATGTCATATTACATCTTCCAACCCTGTTTAGGTAGTTTATTGTTGGTGAGATTAAAGAGGAGGATTATGGATGTAGTGATAGAGGACAGGAAGGTAGTTGGCGCAAGAGAAGAGGATACACAAGACAGAGTTAGATGGAGGCAATTGATTCGCAGTGGCGACCCCTAGCGGGATAAGCCGGAAGGAAAAGAAGAAGAAGAAGATTGTTGGTGAGATCATCATCGTGTTGCTTTTATAAACGCACTAATCTCTTAGGCCGATGTTTTCCACACTAACAATATTTGATAATGAAATTCTTTATTCAACTTTATCCTGCTTAAAGTCTTTTAGAATGCGAGAACAAAAACAACAGACGCCCTAACGTACGGAGGTGATTTGTGGTTGCTCGGCCAGCCGTAAACGGCCAAATAATGACGTAAAAAAAAAAAAAAGGCTTGTCAGTTGAAAACCTCGCCTACAATTCACAGTACAATAATTAAACACGAACTTACCAGAAACCGCGAGGAAACAACAATAGAAGCACAGAAATGCTGTACGTCTTGAAAAATGCATGCCGTCCAACAATTCAGTCCCGGTGTGAAATCACTGAACTTTGGAGCAAGGGGGTCTCATGGCGTCTCGTCGAGGAGAAGCTTGTTGGTTAGCTTTAATTCGTCGATAAGGTAACAGCCTTCTACTTCCTGGAATGCGCGCGTGTGTCCTGCAGCGAGGGAGTGGCGAGTAGCAGGTAAAGTGGGCGTGCCAGGTGGACTCGGGTTTATAAACCAGTACTTGAACTGCGGTTTCATTCCGGTTCTTTTCATAGAGTCGGTTCTCATTGCTCGGCTCATTGTCAATTATCAAAAGGTACATTATATCAACTCTTCATTCTGTATATGACTTGTTATTCTCCACGTGGAAGAGATTGCTAGTCTTTTTTTCTAACTACTGAAAAATGTAGTTTGTATATAAATGTAGGCGGACTGTCCAAATATTGATTTTTGATCGCTACTAGTGTGATGATATTGATATTTTTCCATTGTCATTGATGTTTATGTTCACAAATATCTGTTTTTTGTTGTGTTTAAAATTATTGCTATACAGAATGTATATATTGTTGTATTGTTTTCATAGAGAACCTACCCAGCCAAGTACCCTAACCCCACTAGTTCTCAATTATTACTACACAGAAATGTTTTTAAATACCCCCCGGTTTGAAATTGTGTTGCAAAACATATCATATGTATTTACAGTACAGACTGAACTCAAAACTGAAACCAGCAAAATGCAACAAAATGGAGTGAAGCATATTCATTACAAATTCATACATGTTGGCAGGTCTGCACAAGTGTTGAAAGTCGTCATTGGCTCTCACACCCCCTTGACAGTTCACCCAAATAGGGGATGAAATAGGTATTTTACCCACTGTGTCCATCCATCCATTTTCTATGCCGCTTATCCTCATTAGGGTCGCGGGTATGCTGGAGCCTATCCCAGCTAACTTCAGGCAGGAGGCGGAGCACACCCTGGACTGGATGCCAGTCAATCACAGTTTTTCATACCAATGGACAATTTAGATTTGCCAATTTACCTAACATTCATGTTTTTGGAATGTGGGAGAAAACCAGAGTACCCGGTGAAAACCCACACACGCACGAGGAGAACATCCAAACTCCACACAGATGCCCAACGGACATTTGAACCTAGATCTCCTGACTGTGAGACCAACATGCGGCTCTATCCGCTGTTATAAAGTATGTATAAGGGTTGGCCAAAAGTGGGATTACAGTTAACATTTAGACATTTAGACATTTATATTCATTTATTTGAGCACTTGAGAGATTAAATATTCAATGTAAAATGTCTAATATGTAAATATCATGTATGTAAAAAATGTTAATAAATGTAAAATGTCTAAATGTTAACTGTAACCCTACTTTTGGCCCACCCTGTGCACATGTGTATTCTTGTGTGTGCGTGTTTCATTTGCAATCTGTATATTGTTTTAAATCTCAAGTACCCCAAGATATACTAGAACTCCCAGTTGAGAACCAGTGCTACCACTATTATTTCCCAACAGTTACAAGGATTGTAAATTTTGCCTGGTGAACACATCACATACTGCACATGACAAAATACAGTACATGTGCTGAGTTAAACAATTATTTTTAACAAGTGGTGTCAGGAGGTAATGAAAGCATCATTAGCCTTCCTACAAGTGGCCACTTGTCTGTGCATGGCCACAAACCAAACAGCTCAGAAGGAGTGCGATGTTTGTGCTAATAAGTCTAGCGGATAATGTCGCTTTGTGCATTCAAACACTCCTAGCCACGCCCTTCCAAAACACTGCCATTAATTCAAACTGCAACTGTACAATTGTAAGTGAAAACTGTGAAGTTTATTTAAAAAAAACTATGACTAAAAAAAAAAAAAAGAACTGTCACTGAAAAAAAATGATGAGCATGAATGGAGTATCTTAAGACTGTAATCAAAAAACATGTCATAATATTTGAAAAAAAAATCCAAACATCTGCTTCTCTTTATCTGCCAAAACATTGCAATTACAAACTACAGGGAACCTCCTGGGGTGATAAACACACAAGATGTCAATAATGTCACATGTGTCTGCATTGAATGCTGCAACGGCAGTTTTTTTTTTTTTTAAAAAGCTTTTGTTGGCTGTAACACATGTTCACATTATTCTACAAGTGATATTACATAACAGTTGCAGTGGTTTTCAACCTTTTTTCAGTGGCGTTTCCTCGTGGGGATTTTTTTTCCAGCCAAGTAAGCAGGGAAAAGCATTTCTGGTGTAAACACAGCACTGCAGCCTCACTATCTGATTGATTACTGTCCAAAACAGTGCTCATTCTTTAGTGGTCTTGTTTGAAACATTTGGAAATAAAAATACTAATGACTCAAATTGTAAATCCATCCATCCATTTCTATGCCGCTTCTCCTCCTCACTATGGTCGCGGGAGTATGCTGGAGCCCATCCCAGGTGACTTCGGGAAAGAGGCGGGGTACACCCTGGATTGATCGCCAGCCATTTTCAGGACAGACAAACAACAATTTACACTCACATACATACCGATGGGCAATTTCAAGTCGGCAATTCGCACAGGAGAACATGCAAACTCCACACAGAGATGCTTAACGGAGATTTGAACTCAGATCTTCTGAATCTCTTGACTGTGTGGCCAACATGCTAACCACTCAGTCACCGTGTTGCCCACATTGTAAGTAAATCACCTAAGAAGAAAGAAGAACATTCTACTAATAAGCTTTGAGCACATAAAATATTTATCAAAAACCTCTTTTGGAATTATAATTATCATGTTTTTTAAATTTTGTTTCTCACCATTACACTACATATACCATAAAAGTTCTATACTTTTCACATCTTTGTAAGAGCGTAGACTTACAAAAGCAGTAGGCAATTAAACACTTATTTTACCCGCTATATTTTGTGCCTTCAAGTATTCTCAGGAGTGGTTCCCCCCCATTTCAGAATTTTTCTTCAGTTTTTCCTTCCAAGAGAGATGATTTGGCAAACGCCATAAAGAAAACCTCCAATGAATTTTTGAACCAGAGTCTTTTCAATTTCAATTTCACAATGCTGCCCACTACTTTTGTATAGAGGCCTTTTGTTCTTAAGATGCATTCAGGGACAATCAGAAATAAGTTATGGTTTTGCTTCCAGAAAAAGCAACGCAGAACTGTCATTAAATCAATTTTATTGTCATTTATACAGTCTATAGTGTGACATAAATACAAATAAGTACACATATTGAGCTAACCTTATAAATCTAGCATTATAAACACTGAAACCCTCTTGCTGGTCAGTCATAAACAACTCCTTTGTTAGAATGAGTTTAGAAGGTTATAGGCTTCTATTAACTTTGAGAATAATGTGATGATAATGTGCAGTGTGAAAAGTTCTACACAGGGAATAAGGCAAAACATTCTAGAAAAACTACAAACAACATTTTACAAGAAAAGTGTGCACAGTTTACACTGACATAATTTAGGCCAGTGATTCCCAACGCCGTGAGAGTTCATTGGGTGTTTTCATTTGCACTTAGTTGGTCCCAAAAGATTATTTATTTACGACAATGATGGTTTTATTTCATCTTATTGACGCCAATCACACATAGTGAGAAGCAGAACAATGAAATAGAACAGAACAGGTCATGGCACACTTGGTGGTATGTCGTGAGATTTTTGTAATTTTGTCACGACAGGAAAATATGGTTTGTTATTGCACTTATAAAATGTTATTTTTTTCCATCATTCCGTTTTATTTAACTAATGGTAGCTTTAATTATGCACTAAACAGACAGTGCACGTGTATTTCTGCTATGATACACATTAGGATTTTCTGCTCGAGGCTGTGGAGGCCTCTTGTCCCTCGCATACAGACTCAACAGCCTCGGTCGGGCCTTTTAAGATAGATTTAGTCTCTGACATATCGAGACTCAACAGCCTCGGGCATTTTAAGATTTTAAATTACCCTTCCCTCATATATTCATGTCCTTTTATAGCAGTGGTTCTCAATTATTTTCTGTCATGCCCACACAGGGGGACAGAAATGCTTCCGCGCCCCCCTTTGCTATAGAGAAACTGTTAATATCAATTCACTTATCTGTATTGTACAGACTGAACTCGAAAAAGAAACCAGCCAAATGCAACCAAATGGAGGGCAGTGAAGCATACAAGCGTATTCAAGAGTCAAACTGCATGTTGAGTACAACAAATTCATACATGTCTGCACTAATATTGAAAGCCCCTGCATCTCATGCCCCCCTGACCTTTCACCGCGCTCCCCCAGGGGCCCGCCCCATTTTTTGAGAAGCACTGCTGTATAGAAAGAAATATCTTTTCCTGTATAATATAGACGTTTTATTTGGAGGCCGTCTCTTCAGGTTGTGTTCATTTGTCTCCTTGCGAGCATGGTTTATTTATAGTAAAATAAATTGACTTGTCCTTTGCTTCTTTTTACACTGCCTGGCCAAATAAAGGTCTCGTTGTTTTTCTTGTATGTTTATCATTATTAGTAAATATGTATGTATGTATGTGTGTATACATATATATGCACACTGTATGTGTGTGTATGTATGTATGTGTGTATACATATATATGCACACTGTATGTGTGTGTATGTATGTATGTACTGCATGGATATGTGTATGTGCACAGTATGTGTATGTATGCGTGTACGAATATGTGCATATATATATGTATATATGTGTGTGTGTACATATACATGTATATATATGTGTGTGTATGTATATGTATGTGTATATGTTTGTGTGTGTGTATATGTGAATATATGTATATATATGTATATGAATGTGTGTACATGAATATTAGTATTATCATTATTATTATTATTATTTTTCTTCTTTCCCCTGTTTTTTTTGCTCATTTTGCTCTGTGACTGTTCTGGTTGTTGCTAAAATCTTGATTATTACGGTTGTTTATAAAATGGTTGAAATATGTTTGTGAGGTTCTTCTGCAGCCTTTCTTATATCCCCCACCCCACCCCCCACCCGTCCCTTTTCAGGTCAGGTCCGGCATCAAAATGTGGCGCAACAAAATTCATAATAAACGCAGTCAAATGCCAAGGGAGACTCATTTGGATTATGAAATCTCCCTTGGCAAAAAATTTTGCTCAGCATTTAAAGACAGCTTGTCTCCCATTCAGCTGTTATGATGCTGGACAAGACAAAAAACAAAAAAAAAGGTCACCCTGGATGTTTTTCATTCATTTTCTATACCGCTTATCCTCATTAGGGTCGCGGGCCGCACGGTGGCTGACTGGGTAGCACGTTTGTCTCACAGTCAGGAGGTTCAGGATTCGAATCTCTTTTGGGCATCTCTGTGTGGAGTTTGCATGTTCTCCCCGTGCGTGTGTGGGTTTTCTCCGGGTACTCCAGTTTCCTTCCACATTCCAAAAACATGCATGTTAGGTTAATTGGCGACCCTAAATTGTCCATTTGTATGAATGTGAGTGTGAATGTTTGTTTGTCTATTTGTGCCCTGCGATTGGCTGTTGACCAGTCCAGGGTGTACTCCGCCTCTCGCCCAAAGTCAGCTGGGATAGGTTCCAGCATCCCCGCGACCCTAATGAAGACAAGCGGTATAGAAAATGAAAACCGTGGATGTAACTAAGCAAACAGGTAAGAGCCTCCCGTTGGATAATTACTGCACGGGTGATTCTGTTTCTGCTGGAAACAAAGTTATTTAACCCTAACTGATGCCTTGAGGGCCTTCTTATTTCATAAACAACCATGCTGAAAATGGTTTCAGAAAGGTGAAATGATTGGCATACATCAAGCATGGGAAAACATCTAAGGAGATTGCCGATACTATTAAAAATGTTTAAAAGGTGCCCTGGCATGCTCATTTAGGGGACTTTTTAAATGATCTTAGATCCTAGTGGGGCTCAATGGTAGTTTTTTTCTAATAAAATACTCCATATATCTCAATTTGTGTACAGTGTAAATCTGCGTTATTCTCCCCCTCCTCCTAAAACATGCCTATTATGTAGTGATCGGTCAGGTTTTGAAGATTGGCTCCAGAGCCCTACCTCCAGACGCTGCTAATGGTTAGCAGCAAACCGTAAATATAAATTATTTAATGAACTACGGCTGGACACCCCGCAAATTGCCGTACACGTTTTGAAATCTTGTGCAGGTCTCTTACCTGCACAAGTTCATAAGATTTAGGAGTGGCATAACAATTAAACCAGGGAATACATACCTCGTAATATGGCACTCGCACATCATCAACATTTGCAACACATACACAGACTATGGAAATGTAGGATAAGGCCCCTTGAGATGTGTCCAACCAAACACATTATTCAAAAGTGGAAGAAACGTGGAGACACTTGGTCGGAATCTCCCATCACCTTTACAAGACCCAAAAAGAATGCAACTCTGCACTGATGTTGCAGAAGCTTGTGGAAACAATGCCCATATACTGCAGGCGGTCTAATCAGATATTAGAGTGTGACCATTTTTGGCCAGGATTTGTATGTTCATTGGCTCAAAGGTTGGTATTAGAACCGCACAAAAACATATTGGTCCCAGTCGAGTTCCATCACGTCACGCATACATTCATACCTTGGTCCTCTGAGGAGGTATATTGGGGTTGGAAATAACCCAAATGTCAGTAAACAGTCTTCTGTGAAACGTGGTATGGAATATAATGGCTACAATTAATAATAAGTATAGGCAGCACAGGCTGTAAAGGTCAGGTCAGTCATCTGGGTCTTCTCTGCTCCATCCCATTAGGCAAGAAGCCTGCAATGATAGGAACCGGCCATATGAGAGCAGCAACACTCCACACGATGATGACCAAAGTCATGAAACAAGCCACAAGTGTCGACTCGATGGGCTTTCTGTTCAGCCTCCAACTTTTGTCCCCCTTCAGCTCGTCGAGGCTGAAATCCACGCAGCAGAAATTGACCTGATCCGCGCTCTGCTGGCCCCTCTGCCTGCCGGGGCCGAGCCTCCTGTAGCGGGAAAGCCCGCAGCCCACGCACAGCCTCAACTCCTGCTGCCCCCCGGTGGTCCCTAGGTGCTCGATGACGACGGGCGAGATAGCCCGGTTGAAGGACGCGGAGAAAAAAGCCCTGCCGTGGTTGTTGGTGGTGTAGATGAGCACATCGCACTGGAAGCCGAAGCTGCTGTCCCAGCGGGCCACCAGCGACGAGGGCAGCAGTCTCTGGACGCTCACGTTGCACTGGAACAGCGTCTGCAGGGGGGCCGCGTCCGGGGAGGTTTCGCTCCCTTCCACGGACCTCTTGGACAGGTGCACGTCCACCTCCAGGTTGGCCAGGAACCTGTTGGAGGAATTAATGGGCGGTAGGAGGAGGTCCTCGTCGCTCCAGCCCTGGCATCGCTGTACAAGTCCGGCCACCGCGGTGAGAGCCAGCAGGAGGGTCGGACACTTGTTCAGCATGGCCCGGGGCGGGTCTCTCTAGCTCGCATGGTGCGTGGGACGAACCTCTGGTGGTGATTTAGTCATTTTTAACCACGCAGCTCTAGATGCTGAGGCTTCTTCCTCTGCTCGACTGGTGCGAATGCAAACGTCCAATGGTTGTCACATGCGCGCACTCCCCTCCTCCCCTTCCTCCTCCCCTTGGATTATTCTCTTGATCCGCCTGTGACGCCTTCTCGTCCTCTCTCTGCCAGTTAACACGCCAAATGCTCCTAAGCTGCAAATATGTACATAAAGTAGATCAGCACAAGTCATTTTTTCCATAACTGCCTATTTCCCATGGCTCAGCAATGTTGCCATCACCCCTTCATCTCTTTGCAGTTTGTGCAGAAGCAACACGCTCTGGGCACAACTTTCTCTGTGCACGTCAGCACGCGTGCGCGTATACGCGAAACCATCTTTCAATAACGCGTCCTAAAGTGATATGCATCATAATTGGACTCACATCGAATGAGAGCCAGTGCAACAGAGGTGACAAAATTTGTCATGCAGGGCCGCAGAGGCAGTACAAATGTTGGGTTTTTTATTTTTATTTTCACAACTAGTAGCAGCCTTTGCTATTATACTTGATATACTTGATGGAAGAGGCTAATTGTCTTCATGCAAACCACTTTTCCTCTGTGCAAAGGAGAGGAATAAATGGTAACAGCAGCACTCCATTCATAATTATGTAAAAGGCGTCATAAGCAATTGGCAGAACTGGATCGTCGAGCAGAAGAAATTAAGACATTGATTATTCTCTTTTATCTTTGCAATCGACGAAGCGAAGACTTGAAGGAAATGCTTGCCTCCGTGCTAATTAAATGGTGTCATTTGCAGCGGAGGTTCTGGCTTTCAGTGTCTGATGGGAGGGCCAGCGGAAGTGAAAGACAGCTTGACCCCAATTTGCACCTGAAAGCCCTGGTCCTCTTGTTCCGTCTTAATTATGACGGCGTATTCCACTCAACCTTTTTACTTTAAGACAATCATGTGCTATCTTAGCCCTCGTTCTGCACGCTTGGCTATGCCCTGGTGATTCTGAACAGTGCGACATGTAAATGGTTTTCTTGTTCATTAATTATGCTATAAAAATGTAAATTGGTTTGGTGACAAAAACACAAAATGGGACTGAGATAAAGTCTCTTGTGCCAAAGGAGAATGCATAAAAGATTCATTGACTCAAAGTGTGGATCTTTCCACAGGAAGCCAATTGTGGAGTGTGGTTGGCCAGCAGCCGCTCTGTGTAGGATCAGACAGCATTAGTCTGAAAGGCAGCCTCTGACTTAATTAGAAGCCAGGAATCAGGTCTGTGTATTCTCATATACACAAGGTTCAGCTCCTCTCTCACATCAAGAGTCTGGTGAAACCCCCATTTGTCTCCTGTGGCCTGTCACACCACCGATCACTGCCAGCACTCATCACCACGGCAACCAAATGGTGCTCTCCCTGGAGGCGGGAGAACAGTGGAGACCACTGATGAGAAACAATACAGTACGCTCAGTGGAGGCAGACATCCTTCCATTCCCAGCATTTCATTGCCACCATCAAGGAAATATTGAACACACATTAAAACTTGTGAAAACTGTAATTGGTACTTCTTATAGTACTTACTTACTATAACTCTTTTTAAATAGTTGTGATCTCGTGGCGCAGTGGTAACATGTCTGAAAATAGATCACAAGGTTGCGTGTTAAAATCACGTTGGGGTGACTTTTATTTAACCACATTTCATACACAGTAGTGTCATTATTCTGTTCCAGAAGGTCCAACTCACTAACTGGCTAACCAAATACATTTTTGCTCATAAGAAATAATGTAAATTCCAATTCATCCATTCTGGAAACACAAAACACTTTGTAGTGTTTTGCATGCAGAAAAAATTAGATGCATATAGAAAAACATTTGTAATGCATATAATTTAACATCATTTTTACCTTGACTGAAGACTTGATTGTTGGTAAATAGCGTGGCAAGGGACGCAGCAGATATTAATTACTTTTTGGAATTCCCACTTTCTTTAACAAAGCGCTGGCGCTTTCAATTTTCTTTGGCTCCACTGTGGGTTATTTTGTAGCCGTGATCAATAAGAAAAGCAGAAACTTGGGGTGTAACTGTGTTAGTTCGCAAAGAACTGTCATAGACGGAAGATGAAGCTGGGTGGGCAATGACTTTTGGTTGCGGTTTCCAGTTCAAAGTATGCAAACATGCCACAAACAGGGATGCTTTGCGTACATTTTGGGTTGCATTGTATAATAACTTATTGAATCACAATGGGAACATTAAAAGGAAATACACATGGAAATATAAAGACAATCAATAATACAAATATATACACACGTACTCATATTGTAATTTCATGTTGTCTTTGCTTTTTCCATTTTGTCATTGCTTTTTGTTTATTGTCTTTGCTTTTTCCATTTTATTGTTGATTTTTTCTTTATCTTTTCCATTTGCTTTTCCTCTTTGCATTTATCGGATGACTGATGCTAATTGGTAAAAGCCTATGTCAATGCATGGACCCGCCTGCAGCCTTTGCTATGACTTGGGACTTGACTCCAACGTGTCTTGTCTTAACTTGAAACTTGACTTGGACTTGCACAACTTTACTTGAGAAGTGAAATTACAAACTTTGAGACTTACTTCAAACTATCCCATACTGATACTACTGTTGATATCAATATCATACTATTGATATTGATGCTATTTATATAAGTAAGCCCACAACCTAGAAGGAAGAAGAAAATCCTTTGGTAGCAATGGAACGACTGTCACAATGACCAGACCTGTAGCTCCATTTTTGTCTAGTTCACCCATCCTTCCATCCATCCATCCATCCATCCATCCATCCATCCATCCATCCATTTTCTTTTGCTCATCTGAGGTCAGGTCATGGGGGTATCAGCCTGAGCAGGGAAGCCCAGACCTCCCTCTCCTGGGGAACTTCATCCAGCTCCTCCCAGCGGATCCTGAGGTGTTCCCAGGCCAGCTGAGAGACATAGTCTCTCCAACGTGTCCTGGGAGGTGTCCCGGAGGCAACCTAACCAGATGCCCAAGCCATCTCATCTAGCTCTTCAGCAGTGGTTCACCCGGATGATAGTGCTTCTCAGCCGAGCTCAAAGGGAAAGTCCAGCCACCTTGCGGAGGAAAGTCATTTTGGCTGCTTGTACCCGTGATCTTGTAAATTCGGTCACTACCCAAGGCCCCTGACCATTGATGAGGGTAGGAACGTAGATCGATCGGTAAAATGAGAGCTTTGCCTTTCAGCTCAGCGCTCTCTTCACCACAACGGACTGATGCAGAGTCCGCATCACTCACATCTCACATTCCATCCTTCCCTCACTCGTGAATAAAACCCTGAGGTACTTAAACTCCTCCACTTGGGGCAGGATCTCATCCCCGACCTGGAGATGGCACTCCACCCTTTTCTGGGCGAGAACCATGGACTCGGACTTGGAGGTGCTGATTCTCATCCGGGCCACTTGGCCACCGACCCAGTGAGAGCCCAAGGTTGCGGCTCGATGAAGCCAACAGGACCACATCATCTGCAAAAAGCAGCGACCCGATCCTGCAACTGAAACCCCTCAATGCCCTGGCTGCACCTTGAAATTCTCTCCATAAAAGTAATGAACAGAATCGGTAACAAAGTTCAGCCCTGGCAGAGACCAAACCTCACTGGATACAAATAACAACCAAAAGTAAAATATTTTTTTAGACAAGATGACAAGCCTAAGTAGCCTACGTGAGTGTATTTTAATCAATCTGCTAGCAGTCGTCTTGAGGGATGCTGAACAATTCCTCAGACATCTGCTAATAAGCGATGTCTAAGAGCTTCTCCGTTAGAAGCAACAACTAATGCCTCGTATTGGAAAGCAACTTCAACAGTCATAGTTATAGTGAAAGACATGAAGGATCAGGGTGACTGATAGTACTGATGCTTTTAGATCTTAATCCAACTCCACATCTGACCCTCTCACCTATCACTTATACGGCCATGCTTTTCCTCCATGACAGCAGATAAGTGAAGGACACAAGGGGCTGTCAATGTGAAATATTATCGGGAAATAACAATCACGCTTATCAGGCTGGGTGAACAACGGTAGGGGCCTTGCAGAGACCCGTCAAGCTTCTCCTCGCTGCTCTTGAGGAGCCAAAATAGTGTGAGATTGCTTCTCAATGGTGCAACCTTCCGCCATCACCACCACCAATCCACCTCTTGTTGATTGTGAAGTGCACAACCATCCTTAAAAGGTCACCTTGGACAGGTTAAGATATGTAACGTCTCTCCAAATGCATTTGCAGATCTGTTTTCCACATAACGCACTGCTGCTCCAGCAGCGTGGCCATTTGTCTTCTGGTTCTCTGCTAGTGAAACATAATTGTCCCCTGAAACAGGCAGAGAGGGCCACTCGGGTGATTACCAGTTTTTGTCCTGGTGGGAACAGGGGAGGCGGATGTGGGTAGAGAAGGATGATTGGTTTCTTTCAAAATAGATTTGTTTGAAAAACAACCAACAATCTGCTGAGACCCAAAGGCAACATAGCAATTCAAAAATGCACAACTTGAACACAGATCACACACAAAAAGCGGAGTGATTATTTTTAAAAGAGCAGTTGTTATGCTATTTTCAGCTATTCAATAGGGACAAATGAAACAAAGCGAAATGTGGACACAAAGATGGAAAGACTTTGCTCAGAAGAGATTCCATGTCTAGTTTTTGTTTGTATTGCGCTGTTTTTTTTTATGATTTTCCAGCAAGAATCCTGCCAATACTGTGGACATTTGATGACAGCATGAAGCCTCCACCTGCCCCTGCGTGTTACTTTTAGCATTCCCCCCCCTAAAACTTTTGTATGGATTAAAAAAAACCCAGCAACAACAAAACAATCAGATTCAGCCGCTTTAATGAACTCTTCTGAAACATATTTAACTGTTGTCTCGACATTTTATTGGATTGCATTATACTTGAATGAATACATGAACTTATTGTTCATGCTAATGAGACGCAATACCTTATAGTCAACTTTCACACATTGCATTACTGCAACCTGTCAAAGTGACGCTTTTTATTTGTTGATGCTGTATGCCATTCACACATGCCATACATTACTATAGTTAGCAAGCCCGTTATTGCCTTTTTTTTTGGTACTTTCATCCACATCCACAAATCTTCAGTAAGAAAAGCAGCTATTGGCTGCTTCAGAAGTCGCTAGATGATGATAGTTTAATTTGCATATCATATTTTCGTATGAAGTTGTAAAATGCTGAAGGAAAAGAGCATAAACTCAAAGGAGAGACTAGAAAAAGTGAGTAATATACCTTAATTACGTTTGGAACTACAAATAAACACAAGTGTAATTCTATAATTGAATTCTAATTCTAATTCTAATTAAATTATAGTAACTAGAAAAACATATTTTGGGGGGCGGACGCTAAACAAGTTCCAAGTGAAGTACTGAGTTCAAATAGAATAGAGGAAGAATAGAAAAGAAGTGTGGCCAAACCTGCCTGTCAAGGCCTGATCCCGTCAGCTCTCAGATGCTACTACCTGTGCTGTGGCTGTTCACATGAGGCGTTTCAGCACATTGCGTAAATCTCACTGTTTCGTGATAATGTAGTTCAGCAGGTTTCTTTTTTTTTCACGTACAACCTACGGCAATCTGTGTACCCCTGGGGTACACGTACCCCACTTTGGAAACATCTATCAATGTGATTTGATTATACTACTAAAATGAGCTGAATGTAAGACGGCAACAATTTTCAAGACCTCTTTTTGGTAAAATATTTCAAAAGGCAAACTCAAACACAAAAAAGACTACATTAATCAGTGAAATAACAACTGTCAGTAACAAAAAGGATATTTTTTTGCTGCGCGACAGTTGTTTGATATTTTAAAATTAGCATCATAACCCTTTGAGACACATTTTGTGTCTAGGCAGCATCTCTCTGTGTCACTTTCAATGTCTATGTCTATGTCTATGTCTATGTCACTGGACTGGTCACCAGCCATTGGCAGGGCACATATAGACAAGCATTTACATTCACGTTCATACATATGGACAATTTAGAATAACCAATTAACCTAACCTGTTCTTTTTTGGAATGAGGGAGGAAACCGGACTACTTGATGAAAATCCACAAACATGCAAACTCCACACAGAGCTGCCAAGCGGAGTATGGGATCCTCAAGTTCAAATTCTCTGATACTCACTATGCTGAAGTCATATATGGTGTCATGCAAGTTTTTTGGAGTATGTTTACCGTAAATGTTGGTTAAACTCCAAATCGTACCACTTTGGGGTGCATTCAGTTGTACCTCTTTTCATCAAGCTGCTATTTTCAACAAATGCTAAACATAATTTAAAGCTGGCTGCAGTCCTCAATCAGATACTGATCCAATAAGGAAGAATGTCTCAGATTTATTAATCCGGAGGCCTCTTATCTGTCTCCTGGCAGAGCTTTGTGTGGAGACTTAGCGCTTCCACTGTGGCAGAAACCCATTTCCTCTCATTCCTCCGCCTCCTCCTCCATCCACATCCTGCTCTGCCCTGAGCAAAAGTGCCCACTTGTCTCTGATGTACGACCGCAGGGCCACAGTGAAGCCTCATGTTTATTTGCCTGGCATCAAGACTGTGGTCTCATGCTTTCCTTTCCTTCCGCACCAGTTTCTTGGCTCCTTTGCTGTTTCTTTCTCCATGTCAGATCAAAGATTGGCTTTCTCCTCTCAGTGATGAAGACGTGTGTGAGTGGAGGTGATCTTTCAGCCAACAGTCTCCCTGTAGTGACATCAATAAAATGCTCTTCCTCACATGGTATCTCTTGCGGATGTGCAGCCTGCATTTGCAGTAAATGAATCATTTTTTTCATGATCACTTTTCTATAGAATTAGAGCTGGCCTAATTTACTTCAATAATTTAAACGACTCATCAAAGGAAAATCGACCCGGAATATCAGCAACAGTATCTTGCTACCTGCCAAATATACCTTGATTAATATTGGTTACTAATAATAGCCGTTACTTGAACATGATTGGATGCAATTATTTTAAATCCACTCATTAATTAGTTGTTGATTTGAACAAATAAATGCCCTTCCTCAAATACAGAAAATATATAAGTGGGGTAGCTGGGATGCTGTTATACCTTTGCAACAGCCACCAAGTGCACTACAAAAAGTTGTCTTATTCTTTGTGGAGTACTTTGTTTATTTGAAGTAATGTGTCATATTTGTGTATACATATTACTTGACAGTCAGTGCCTGTTAGTAAAAATAAGCATTTTTGACCGCAATCTTGTTTTGAGTTCCACTTTTTGTACAGATTTGTCCAGTAACCGACACCATAATTAGACAAAGTAAATATTGCTGGGTTTCATGTGACGTCACATCCGGTTGTTGTCAGCCCTTCCTCACAGAAATGGGTGGCAAACAAGCATATTCATAACCTGGAAGACATGTAAAATCAGTGCAAAAATGCTGCATATATGCAAACTTCTCACGTGTGGAAACCACACGGGGCGGCAGTATCTCAGGAGGTAGAGCAGGTCGTCCACACCGGAAGGTTGGCGGTTCAATCCCTGCTCCCTCCACCCAGTCGCTGTCATTGTGGCCCTGAACACTTCAAGACACTTCACCCACCTTGCCGCCAGTGCTGCCCACACTGGTGTATGAATGTGAATGAATGTTTGGTGGTGGTTGAAGGGGCCGCTGCTGTGAATTGGCAGCCACGTTTGTGTCAGACCACCCCAGGGAAGCTGTGTTTACAGATATAGTTTACCACCTCCAGTGTGAATTCATTGTGAAGCGCTACAAAGGATAATCCAAACATTCAAATATGTATTTTGGGAAACGCAATTACTAACAAAATCCACCACAACGGGAAAAAACGTGTTCTCGTTGAGTGAAGCCAAGTCTAGACACGTTCCAGTTTACAGTGAGCAATAAGAAGCACAATTAAACAAATTGAAAATTAGCAGAAATACTGGTCACCTGGAAGAATGTCCACCGGGGTCCTGGGCTTCTAGCAGCCCGGCGACACTGCGTAAACTTTGGGTGAAACTTGGATATGGAGCTCAGACTTTGGCAAACACTGCATAAAGGACACATACAACAATTTATTCAGGCAGACTGATTTGCTGTAAGAACAAAAATGTCTGAAGATATGATGCTGAAGATACCCTTTCACTGCTTTCCAATTATCTTGTTTTCAATTATTTTATATCTTCATGCAACACATCATGTACACTCACACATTTGGAGCAAATCATTTCAACGACATGCACCGTTATTCGCTTTAATTTCCAAAATATTGTACAAATATAGGCCGTATCACAGAACAACCGAACAAGTCCGAACGGAGATACGAACAAGTTCAAAGGGTTTCGACCGAGCTCTGAACAAGATCCTAACGGGGACTAAAAGGTCACGTGACCAAAGGGGGCGTGTTTACAAAGTTTGGTGGCCGCCATTTTTTTCCACCGCAAGAAACACAAATCGGGGAGAAGGTAAGCTTGAAACCTTTATTAATACTCATAAAGGTAACGCAGGACATAAGCCGAATGTTTAACGGTGAGACAAAACATCCATAATGTTACATTTTCTGCTTTGTCACTATGATATTTTGGTGATATTACAACTTTCGTTTTACGTAGCCGCTTTTCTAACGGAGCTTCTGACTGTGGACGTATCCTCCCCATTGATAAAAAGTTTAGTGGCAGCCATATTTTCACCACAAGTAACGTAAAATCAGGGAAAACGTAAGCTTGAAAACTTGATTAATACACTCAAAGCCAACACCAGACATAAGCCGAATGTTTAACCGTGTGACAAAACATTGTTAACATTTCATTTGCCGCCCTGTCAGTGTGATATTTATTGTATATTACAAGGTTTGTGTTACGTAGCCGCTTTTCTAACGGAGCTTCTGACTGTGGACGTATCCTCGCTATTGATATTACAGAATCGGAAGATCACGTATTATTTGTTTATTTGCCGTATAAACAGTGCCGAAAAGCGACGTGAACTACTGTAAATGTGTCGAGCTTTCATTGTTCAGCAGAGGAATTACATTTTGTCGAGATCCGTTTATCTATGTTTTCTACAAGTTCCTAATGGAGCCTGGTTGTTTAATAACAGTTGATCTGCAGTGCTAGTACCTAAACAGTACTAACATTGTGTGTGTGTTTATATATAAGTTTAGAGTCTACATAGCATCAGCTACAGAATGTACACATGGCTCATTAATACAGTGATTTAATCTGTTTATATTTAATGTTTGCAGATGTCTAAGACATCTGCAACATGCATGTGCACAACATGCACATGCAGCCATGACATTTGAAGAACCTGAAAATCATGAGGGCGAAGCGCACCCTTGCAGCAGACAAGTAAGCTATGTACTATACGCCATTTCCATATCCCCTTCTCCCTCCACAATTTGGGCCAGCCCCTCCGTTCCAGCATGCTCCTCAGTGGCAGCATCTTCTTCCATTTCAGCACACTCCCTCATTCCTGCACTCTCCATTTGCCCAAGTTCCTCCATCGCAACCAGGTCCTTCTTCAGTGCAAGCTCCTCCAGCCTGCCTTCCAACCGAGCCAAGGCAACGTGCCTGGAGGCTGAAGAAAGCCCCCAAGGTGAATGAAGAGCGAGCGTCAAGGGGAGAACCGGCAAAGAAGTGGCTGGCAAAGGAAAAGTACCATTACACCTGCAAGCAGTGTGGCCAGGACAAATGTAAAAGGACTGGACACACCCAAGTGAAAGGCCGATGGTACTGTCCAGCCTCAGGACTGACCTTGGATGACTGGAGGAATAGTTTACAATAGTTGCTGTCACCATTACTTGTTCCTCTCATCTCTGTATGTTGTAATAGTTATAAGAAAGTTTTAATAATTGTATTTTTATAATATAAATGCCATGTAAATATGTATACTAGTTTTCTCCTGTTCCCAACTCTGTACATTTGTTATTATTATTATAACAGAGTTTTATTGACTGCAGTCAAATTCCTAGTGTGGCAACACATGGCGAATAAAGCTGATTCTGATTTGTACCAAGAATAGCCTTCACGTTTTTATTTAATTTCACTTGTGCTATGCTAAACTAGTCTCTGAAACACCTGTATTTATTTAAAAAATTGGGGACAATATGGACTTATCTACATTCAGTTATACACTGTTAGTGCATTGTTTTGCTTTTACTAGCACCTGCTAGGCCTTAGGAATGTCCAAAACGCGGGTACGAATCCCACAAGAGACACAAAAATTAAAGTGATGATTCACCTTGCAATAAGTGGTAAAGTAAGTGTAAACATTGTTAAGAAACTATCACAGTAGAAAATTTTTTTTATATGGCGTATATTTTCATCATTTTTTCTCCTTTTCTCTTTCCCTTTTCCCTCTCCTTCCCCCCCTCCCCCTCTCTTCTTCCCCCACTGGGGCAGACCCTCTTGCCCCATTTTTGGCCGAGTGGTTAGCATGTTGGCCACAGAGTCAGGAGATTTGGAAGACCAGGGCTCGAATCTCCTTTGGGCATCTCTGTGTGGAGTTTGCATGTTCTCCCCGTGGGTTTTCTCTGGGTACTCCGGTTTTCTCGCACATTCCAAAAACATGCATGCTGATTGGTGACTTGATTTTTCTTCACGAGGCGTTAGTATGTTTGTAAGGTGTGTCTATCAAATTTAACAGGGAAACAAGTTGAAAAGAAAAATGTTCCACTGAGCTGTACTGCATTATTTGCGGGAGCTGAAAAAACACGGCAAAAACAGATGAAAATGCACCCAAATGCACCCATCAATTAATCAAGCGGATTTAAAAAATGTTCACTTTATGTATTATGATCGAGTACAACACTGAAAAGACTTTTTAAGATCGTTTCAGCTTTCATGGTACGTCATTGATCACGTGTGTTAAATAAAGTTATATTCAAAAAAAGATGGCGGCGCTCATGGTGCAGCCGTGCTCTTTGAAAACAGGTCATTCACAGCTAAATTAAAGGCTGCAGACTTTATTTTCTGTATGTATTTTTTACTATGACACGGCAAGCGACGTGGATATAAGGCAAACAAGGTAAAAAGAGACTTATTCTATATTTATACTTCGGAAAGCACCACGAAAGACGCTGCTGTCAATAAAACGACTTACTATTGCAGTAAAATGAAAACACTTGGCTGTACAAGCACGATAATAGGTGGATATTTGTTGTTTAAGGTGCCAATTTCTTACAGAATTGTGTTTTTATACAACGATCAGCCAAAACGTCCACAAATTAAATGAACACAACTAGTTAGTCGACATCGACAATGTCAGAAATGTATATGTTCATTATTTGGGTAGATAGTAGTTACACTGGTGTAGAACTACAGTGCATCAACCCGGGAGTTTCTTTCTTCTTTTACCTCTATTTTTTTCTTAGTGGAAAGTTTCGATCGTGGTAAAATGCTTTCATTCAAAATCACCCAAGCATTTAAAGTTATATCCAACATTGTGTAATACAAAATAGCAGGCACAGCTAGTAAGTAGTTCTGTTGTGTACCTGCTGGTTTCAAACTTTGCGGTAGCACTTCTAGGCTTTGCATCAATTGAGAAAATAATGTTGGATTCAAAAGCTTCTGCTGGCTTGAATGCTGAATGCCATTTTCAGGTCAAGTATTTAGTATGTTAAGATTGTAGAGGTGTACATAACAGAATCACAGTGCTCTTCTTCTACTGTGTTCTCTTTTTGTGCAAGTTTACGTAAGTTTACAGTCATTTTTTATCAAGAGATTCTTAAACGGTCGAACCCAGCAGTCACCATAGAAACAGTTTTTCAGTTTCAGACTTCCAGACAAGGGCTGTCAGCCTCTGCCTGGGAAAGTAGCCTTGACTGCTGCTGTGCTGCTTGTTGAGCTGTTAGATTCTTGTTGAAAAGAATCCCCATTTATTTTGTGCAACATGTCGCTCTGCCCGCTAAATTTATGCAGAAATTATATTATACATAAACACTCCAGTAGTAATGCATTTTTACAGACAAATGA
This sequence comes from Oostethus manadensis, assembly GCA_024372805.1. Classification (NCBI taxonomy): domain Eukaryota; kingdom Metazoa; phylum Chordata; class Actinopteri; order Syngnathiformes; family Syngnathidae; genus Oostethus; species Oostethus manadensis. The sequence continues at coordinate 5,802,908 of QODF01000064.1, read as the reverse complement.
TGAGCTTTTCATTGAATTCTGCATGACTTCCTACAAGCACCGATTACTGACCTCCTACTCATTTTTATCTCCGTCTGGTGTCCGCTTGTGTAGATTATCGGCTCTCATAAAGGTCAGATACCCGGCTGCATTTGCATGGCGTAATACTCTGAGCGAGTCACTTTAGCAGCCGCAGGGGCACAGGCTGTCGTTTCTTACATCTGTGCTACCAGACTACATGTATTTAGAAAGCAATGAGCTGCAAAATATTGTGTCAGCATCTCTCCCTCCACATGGACAGCGATGGATCTGAAATGGCTTGTTTTTTTTTTGTTTGTGTGACTGACAGTGTGCACAGAACACGGACTGTGAAATCACACCCGGAGCTGTCACTCAGTCAGTCACTCCGTTCTTGACAACATGTTCAGTCATGTGGATACAGAGTGTAAAGCTTTCCAACTCAGCACACAATGTTGGGCTGAAGGTGTAAAATAGATCATTATTATATAATTTATCTATTGATGTTGTTATGGAAAATTTTGGCCCTTTTCTGTTCCTGCATGCATAAATGTGCCCCTGTGGACAAATCCATCAAGGCACGGTTAGATGATTATGGTGTGGAAGTACTTGAACAAAAAACAGTATTTCCTAGACGATTGTAAACTAATAAAATAGGGTTATGGCCGATACTGGCTTTTTTGCCTATATGCCGATATTGTCCAATTCTCAATTGGACAATATTGATTTTCGATTCCCAGCTGACACCGATATGTGTTTTTCCATCCATTCATCCATTTTCTATGTCGCTTATCCTGACTAAGGTCGCGAGGGTATGCTGGAGCCTATCCCAGCTGATTTTGGGCGAGAGGGGTGGTACACCCTGGACTGGTCGCCAACCAATCGCAGAGCAGGCAATTATTCACACTCTTATTCATACCCATGGACAATTTACAGTCGCCAATTAACCTAACATCCATGTTTTTGGAATGTGGGAGGAAACCGGAGTACTTGTGTAAACGCACGCACCGGGAGAACATGTACGCTCCACACATGCCCAACAAAGATCTCCTGACTGTGTGGCCGACATGCTAACCTCTCGGCCACAGTGTAGTCAAGGTGAAGTTTTTTGTCTTTATATTTTTGCCATTTTGTTTAAAATGAGTGCTATTGGTCAGGGGTACCGTATAACGTATAAAAAAGTCAGGACAGTTCCATTGTTCCTTGACTGACAGGTTACCCAAAAAATAAGTAATTACTAAAGAAATTCTTAATTATTAAATTGTTGGGGGCTGCATGACTTTTGTCATGTGACCTAGAATCCCTGGCTGCACCCCTGTTACTGGCTATACTGTATGGTATATGAAAAAATCGTCCGATACTGATCCACCCCTAGTTATATTGGTTTTCATTATAGGGAAAAAACGATACCGATTTCACATTTTGATGCCAGTATTGTTTACTGTCTTTTGCTTACTTACTACTACTACTCCTCAGCTTAGCATAGCCTAGGACAGTGATTCTCAACCAGTGGGTTTCTGACCCAAAAGTGTTTTTTCTGGGTGGGTAGCCATTTGTAAGTAAAAAAAAATACATTCAAACTTATGCAGGAGGAAAATACTGTATCGATGACAGTTTTATTTTGAAAACTTTTTCATTTCAAAGGCATGCAAGTTCGTGTTGATATCCAGAAGCCAAATGGCCAAATTGTAAATATGACCCTAACCTGCCTTTTAACATTTGATTTTGTGGGTGTATGTACGTTAAGGTTGAAAAAGAGACACGTTTTGATATTTATTTACACATTTTTTTGTTTTCCACTTCCAACATTTTTGTTGTTTTGTGTGCATTCTTTTACATTTTAATTTGTTCACTCTTATATGCAGTTGTCATTTTTGTTCTCGGTTTGTGGTCCAAATGCAGTGATTTAAGTGAATATCTAAATATGGTATTTATATGGAACACCGGTGCTGTTCACCGACAGGGTGCCGGTGGAAACTGGATTACTGTTGGCCGAAGAAGGAGAGGAGGAAGGTGTGTCCGTAGGAGAAGAGAGAAGAGGAATGCTAAGAGTCTAGAACTAAGAGTTGGGACTTTGAATGTTGGAACTATGACAGGAAAGGGTAGAGAATTAGTTGACATGATGCAGAGGCGGAAGGTAGACATTGTCCAGGAGACCAGGTGGAACGGCAGCAAGGCTAGAAGCTTAGGAGCAGGGTTCAAGCTGTTTTATCATTGTGTAGATAGGAAGAGAAATGGAGTAGGGGAGATTTTGAAGGAGGAGTTTGCTCCAGGAGGTAAAAAGAGTGTCAGAGTGATGAGCCTGAAGCTAGAAATCAAAGGTGTAATGTTCAATGTTGTTAGTGGGTATGCTCCACAGGTAGGATGTGAGATGGGGGAGAAAGAGAAATTCTGGTCAGACCTGGATGAAGTGATGCAGAACTTCTCCAGAAGTGAGAGAGTTGTCATTGGTGCGGACTTCAATGGACATGTTGGTGCAGGAAACAGAGATGATGAGGAGGTGATGGTCAAGTTTGGTATCCAGGAGAGGAACGCTGAAGGACAGATGGTGGTCGACTTTGCAAAAAGGATGGAAATGGCTGTAGTGAATACTTTCTTCCAGAAGAGACAGGAACATAGGGTGACCTACAAGAGTGGAGGTAGGAGCACACAGGTAGACTACATCTTGTGTAGAAGGTGTAACCTGAAGGAGGTCAGTGACTGCAAACCAGTGGTAGGTGAGAGTGTAGCCAGACAGCATAGGATGGTGTTGTGTAGGATGACTCTAGTAGTGAGAAGGATGAAGAGGGTAAAGGCAGAGCAGAGGACAAAATAGTGGAAGCTGAAAAAGGAGGAGTGTTGCGTGACTTTTAGGAAGGAGTTGAAAAAGGCTATGGGTGGCCAGGAAGTCCTTCCAGATGACTGGACAACTACAGCTACTGAGATCAGGGAGAGAAGTAGGAGAGTACTTAGATAAGGAGACTTGGTGGTGGAATGAGGAGGTGCAGGAGTGTATACAGAGTAAGAGGTTAGCTAAGAAGAAGTGGGACACTGAGAGCACCGAAGAGAGTAGACAGGAGTACAGAGAGATGCAGCGTAAGGTGAAAGTAAAGGTGGCAAAGGCCAAACAAGGGGCTTATTATGACTTGTATGCTAGGTTGGACAGCAAGGAGGGAGAGAAAGACCTATACAGGTTGGTAAAGCAGAGGGACAGAGATGGGAAGGACGTGCAGCAGGTTAGGGTGGTAAAGGATAGGGATGGAAGGGTATTGACAGGTGCCAATTGTGTCATGGGAACGAGGAAAGAGTACTTTGAAGAGTTGATGAATGAGGAAAATGAGGGAGAACGACCAGTAGACGAGGTGACTGTTGTGGACCAGGAAGTAGCAAAGATTAGTAAAGAAGAAGTGAGAAGGGCATTAAAGAGGATGAAGAATGGAAAGGCACTCGGTCCTGATGATATACCTGTGGTGGTATGGAAGTGTCTAGGAGAGGTGGCAGTAGAGTTCCTGACTGGGTTGTTTAACAGGATTTTAGATAGTGAGAAGATGCCTGAGGAATAGAGGAGAAGTGTGCTGGTGCCCGTTTTTAAGAACAAGGGAGATGTGCAGAATTGTGGTAACTACAAAGGAATAAAGCTGATGAGCCATACAATAAAGTTATGGGAAAGAGTAGTTGAAGCAAGACTAAGGGCAAACGTGAGCATTTGTGAGCAGCAGTACGGTTTTATGCCAAAAAAAGAGTATAACAGATGCAGTATTTGCTTTGAGGATGTTGATTGAGAAGTACAGGGAAGGTCAGAGGGAGCTGCATTGTGTTTTTGTAGATCTGGAGAAAGCTTATGACCGGGTGCCCAGAGAGGAACTGTGGTATTGTATGAGGAAGTCTGGAGTGGCAGAGAAGTATGTTAGAGCGGTGCAGGACATGTATGAGGACGCTAAGACAGTAGTGAGGTGTGCTGCAGGTGTGACAGAGGAGTTCCGAGTGAAGGTGGGACTCCATCAGGGATCAGCTCTGAGCCCCTTCTTGTTGCTTTGCTATGGTGATGGACAGGCTGACGGACGAGGTTAGACAGGAATCTCCATGGACTATGATGTTTGCAGATGACATTGTGATATGTAGTGAGAGCAGGGAACAGGTGGAGGAGAAGCTTGAGGGGTGGAGGTTTGCCCTGGAAAGAAGAGGAATGAAGGTTAGCCGCAGCAAGACGGAGTACATGTGTGTAAATGAGAGGGACTCAAGTGGACTCAAGGTGGAGTCCAGCGTCGTCTTCTTCTTTAGTTTTACGGCGGTTAGCATCCATTACTTTGGTAAATTACCGTCCCAGGGGAGGGCAGCTTGTATGGCGGTGAAGGACATTCAAAAATCTGGGCAATTTTTATATTTTGAATAGTTTTTGTTAAATGTGACGCAAATGTCTTCGCAGCCCAATTCCTATTATTAATTTTTCGTATAATAAGGTTTTCGTAAGTTGAGTTTTCACTGTATTTACATGCTTTGAAATGCACTTGACACCTAATAATGTTTGTTTATGTTCATAATGGTGGCATATGTGTGCTATTTCTGAAAAATAAATTTGCTGGGTTTGATTTCTATAATAGTAGATTGTGACCTAAAAACTTGTCCCAATCTGAGACCAGTTGGAAACCCCATAACTCTTACCTTT